>JANTNU010000233.1:5346193-5370911 GCA_024752395.1 Erythroxylum havanense | reverse complement strand
GAGGGGGGAGCTGCGGCCTAACCGCTGTTGAAAACCGCCGCACCATTGTCCAAATCGATCTCGAATTAACCCACCGGTCGACGCCCGAGCAGTTCCGGGGGAGACTGCCCCATCCGTATTCAACTTCACCCAGCCCTCTAGGGGCTTTGACCAGCCCACTGGAGTACCGACAGGTACAGGGGGGCCCGGGGCTACATAGGACTCCATAAGCCGAGCTCTAGAAATCCAATCTATATACTCCATAACCAATCGACGACCACATGTCGGCCAAAGAAAGCCCTGCTCAAACAAACTTTTGTTACGCCAGGTCCACAGGTACTAACAAGCCACCCCAAAGATAACCGACCATTTAACTTGTTGAAAATTCCGCATGTTGGTAAGGTTATCTAGAACCCATGCCCCGTCCCCCTGGTGGAAGAAATGGGGCCCCAACACCTCCTGAGGGAACTGGGCCCAAAAGTTGCGCACACGCGGGCAATCCCGCATCACATGGATCGTGGTCTCATCAAGACCACAGGAAGGGCATCGGCTATCTGCGGTCAGGTGTCGGAGGACGCGTTGCCGATTTGTCAGAAATTTGCCGTGCAGTAAGAGCTACAAGAAGGACCGGATCCGTTGTGGTCCAGCCCATTTCCAAATAATGTCCCACATAATTGGCTGCGAAGCAACCCTGGGACACTCCTGAATCTCATAAGCCGAGATTCTATATACATATCATGAAATAATGACTGAGTTTATATAGATATTTTGGACGCCGCTATTGTTTTTTGAACGGTAACGATTGCGCTCAGCGCATATTGTTAAGATCCATTCTTAAAATGTCATAAAAAAAGGAGGGCATATTTTTCATTTAAAACCAAATATAGAATTAGCCGCCTTAATTATTTTATGAGTAACTTGATTCATGGGCTTTTTAATAAATGCAAAAGAGATTAACGATAGCTGATAAATGAGAGTTTTACAATCTTAAATAATCATTAAAAAGTATGAAAAAAAAATATACGCGTAGATATCAAAAATTAGATAACGACCTGATAATCCGTTTTCATGCATCCAGTTGAATAACAACTACCTAATATTCGGGCGATTTTTTCTCTAACCTCGTACAAGTTTTTGTAGGTCTTGCAATAATTGAATTGTTAGGAAATATGTGTCTATAATTTTTTACCGTGACGTGTATTGTGTATCATTATATGACGTATTAGTTGATTTTTTTAATCTTAAATTTTTATCTGATATAATTTTTAAAACAATTATTGAAAGTAAAATTTCTTAACAAAAATAATATCATTATTAAAAATTTTTCCTTTAAAAGTTTCTTACATCCTGTGTCCGAGGCTTGAAGGTCAGGAAAAATGATACCTTTTCTTGATTTCGTTTCATTGAATGATTTTTTTTTCGATTGGAACTGAACTACCATTAACCCAATTTGAATACTTCCTAATTCCTGTAAATGTAATGGCTTTGGCTGCCCACTTCAATCTTATTCTTCTTCGTCTTCGATTACAACTGCGAAATTCTTACTATCGGAGTCCTTATGTCTCCTCTGTAAATTCTCCATTCAATCTGTCAAAAATCACTATCATTAATACCACAAGAATAAGAAGGTTGCAGTTGGGTTGCTACTACTGCGTCAGTAACAGTCACAGTTACACCAGTTCTAGCAGTAGTAGTAGTAGTAATCTTGATGCGAAATCGTACCTGCAATTGAGTGACGGAGAACTGATGAAACAATGCGAATTGAGCACTTTCAAGGCGTCGGGACCTGGTGGCCAGCACCGGAACAAGCGTGAGTCCGCCGTCCGACTCAAGCACCTCCCCACTGGCGTTATTGCTCAGGTTTGAGTTGAAATTTCAGGACTCTGTGTTATTTCTTCTGCTTTATTCAACTTGCACGTTATATGTTTGATGTTTTGTCTCAGGCTGTTGAAGACCGATCACAGCACAAGAATCGAGCTTCGGCCTTACGGCGTCTGCGCACTCTTTTAGCTCTTAAAGGTATCTTATCTAAGCAAGCTGTTATTTTCGTTTTAACTCTTATTATTTGATTTTTGTTTATCATGTATGCTATCTTTACTTTTGGTCAATTAATTTGGGAGGTACGTAGTCAGGAACCCTGTGGATGTTGATGCCTACTCACCTCCTCTAGAGCTTCTTCAAATTCTTCCTCTTAAATCTACCATCAGAGGAGCTGAAAGTGGCCCCCAAATTGGACCCAATAATCCTAAATTCGTCTTGGTACGTGTTTATTCACTTCCATCCTTTTTCTCTTCTGGGTTTTGATTTTCCACAAAAATATGTAGAAGTTGTTTGTTAGAAGTACTAAACTTAAATGTTGAGAATAGAGATAAATATACTAGAATTAAGTTAAATATACGAATGAGTAACATCTTTTGAAATTTAATAGTTAAGTGTGATTAACTTTACGACTATGATAAGAGTCTTGGCATATCAAGCATATAAGTATAGTTATTTGGTTAGTATATATAAGTAATTTTTGTTTTGAACAGTTCCCCCTTCTTCTATAGCCAAGAAAGTGGTATGAGAGCCTCTAGTTTAGATATGAGAAACAAAAAAAAGAAAAGAAAAGTTGTCTGTGAAAAGAAGGTTCCATTGAAAGTTACTATAAGTTTAAAACGAGAAATTTGTCAAGAAGGGGGAAAGATTACTTGCGGAGGAGGTGTGTCTTAAGGCAAGACTACACAAAAGGTTACAAAGACCAAAAAAGGTTTTCAAAAGAAGTGAGATTGAGAAGAAAACATCTTTGGAAAAACACAATGGTGTCAACAGCAACAACCAAATTTAGAAATCATGGAGATTGGAGTGAAAAATCATTGTAACCGTCCTCAAGGAATTACTTGAAGAGTTGAAATTATCACCAGCAAATTCATGTGAAAATTTTGGTTTGGACCTTCAACCAAGATTTGTGGCAATGAGTGATATTTGAAGATGATTTAGGAAAGTTTGTTCAATTTGGATATAATGCATATAAAAGGAGGGAAATAGAAAAAATGAATTCGTAAACAACCTCTTTACTAGGAAGGGGTAAAGCTACATACTATTGGACTTTTCTAGACTCTCGTGTATTAGCGGAAATTTTACTGGGTTGTTGTTGTTGTCATTGTAAATCAAAAAAATGAAGTAGCTCTATGGATGATAAAACTTCTAACAGATTATCTTAAGAAGCCTCTTCAATTTGAAGAGGATTTGGAATTACTTAATTGCTTTGATCAGTATATCAATGTCGAGTCAAATGTTTGTGTAGCTACTCAGTTAGATCAACTAGATTCATCAATTAGAGTTCAAGTGTCATTGTTGAATACCTGAAACGTTTTTATTTTATCAACATATGAGATCTAAATGAAAGGGAGTTGTATAATATCAAAATTGAAAATTTTGAGAGAATTATGAGGAAGCCAAATAAGACGTACATGAAACCTATGAAAATTTACAACCAAATTTAAATGAAGCTTGAGTTAAATGAATTAAAGCGAAAAAATGAAGGAAAAGGAAATAGTTCGTGCTTATCATCCAAGAATTTTTTTTTTTGTTCATGATTTTTCTATTGGATGTGGTTCAAGTAAACAAAAAATGAGAGTTAGTTGAATTGCCAAAAATGGGAGGATGCTATGAAAGTGGAGTTGGAAGCTCTAGAAAAAAGAAATAGGGGAGTTGATTAAATTGCCGAAAGGGTAGAAGTTAGTTGGATGTAGATGGATTTCATCGTGAAGTACATACCTTAAAAGTTTTGTAGAAAGATACAAGTCAAGACTCGTTGCCAAAGGGTATGGTCAATCCTATGGTATTGATCATATTGAGACATTTGCTCTAATTGCTAAGATGAATATAGTCATGTGTTGTTATCATTGGCTGCCATTTTTAGTTGGAACTTGCAACAATTTGATGTTAAAAAATGATTTTCTTCGTAATGATCTAGAAGATGAAATCCCTCCTATTTTTGAATTTAAAGAAGGAATGTTATACAAGTTTTAAAAAGGCCTCTATGGACTTGACCAATCATCGAGAGATTGGTTTGGAAGATTCTCTAAAGTAATGACTAGCCTGGGATACAAGCAAAGCCAAAGAGACCATACTTTGTTCGTGAGACACTCAAAGTTAGGGAGTGTGAAAATGTTGTTAGTTTATGTGGTTGATATTATAGCAAGAGGTAACGATATAGACGAGATGCACAATTTAAAATGGTATTTATTGAGAGAATTTGACATCAAGGAACTTAGGAAGTTAAAATAATTTCTAGGCATTGAAGTGATATATTCCAAATAGGAAATCTTTATTTCACAATAAAGGTACGTGCTTGACTTATTAAAGGAATTGGGATTGGGATGTAATCCAGTTGATAAACCGATTGAGTTCAAACATAGAGTATGGGATGCTCCAGATGATTCCATGGTAGATAGAGGTTTAGATTGGTTGGAAAATCATTTTATTTGACACATGCAAGGCTAGATATTATATTTGTTGTGAATGTTGTCAACAAATTTATACGTAATCCTATAAATATGCATCTCAAGGCAGTACATCAAATTTTACAGTAATTTAATAGTAGCCCTGAGAAAGGAATCTTGTTCAGGAAGGGAGAAAGTATGACTTTAGAGGCCTACGCTGACTCTAATTGTGCTAGTTCATTAGTTGACAGAAGGTCAACCTCTGACTATTTTCCTATCTTAAGTGGTAACCTTGTAACATGGAGAAGTAAAAAGCAAAATGTGGTAGTCGGGTCAGAATATAAGTTCAGGTTAATGGCACTGAGAATAGGCTAGTTACTATGATTAAAAATAGTTCTTCATGATTTGAAGATAAAATAGGAAGGTACAATAAGATTGTACTGTGATAGCAAATCAACAATTGATGTTGCATATAACCCTGTGCAACATAATCCAAAAAAACACATTGATGTTGGCAGGCATTTCATTAAAGAGGAACTAGACGATGGCCTAATCTGCACTCCATTTGTTGTAACAAAAGATCAACTAGCAGGTATACTCACAAAGGGGCTGCCAAGTGTTATATTTCGAGGTGTATTGTTAGCAGGCTTGGAATGGGATATATTCATTCACTAGCTTGAGGGAAAGTGTTGACTAATGTATTTAAGATGTCTTTATTAGGGTAATCTTGTGATCTAAAGGATTTGATGTAATTCCTAATCTTTAGGGACTACTCCCTGGCCTTTAAGGATTTTAATGCACTGTATATACGGGCTAGGGAAGTAAGTATTTATGCTGTTAGTATATATATTCCCTTGTATATAGACCAGAAGTATGAATGAGAATTATATTCGACCACAAATTGTGATAATAACAACAATACACTTATAGTTTTACTTTTTTCATACAATACTACAAGACCACACACATATATATATCTCAAAAGCAGGCAATGGGCTTGTGCCCGCAGGACCCATTAACATCTCTAGCTGTTCCTATAACACATTACTATGACTGATTATTATGGTGGTGATGATACAGGGAATGCAAGCGCTAATTGATCTGATCTTTGCTGTTGAAGGATCAATATCAGAAGCAGCAAAGATACTCGGGTGCATTCCTCTTTCCTCCTTGATTTACTAAATTCTGTATGTAACTTGTTATTGGGTTCCTTGTATTGTTTACCAGAAGCAAGCTCGAATTTTGTTGAGTTTGAATACTTGCTTCTTCCTACTATTTGCTGATTACTTGTAGAGGTCATGTTCTTATCAAGGACTGCTTATTGATCTGTTTACTATTTGCTGAATCAGGGGTGAGTTTTGATCTAGGAAGAACACTCACTGCCATTTATTTTGAATGTCAATCGTTACACCCATAAGCATTATCTAAAAACTCATGCTGCCATCATGATTTACTAGATTAGCTGTCTGCCAGGATTAGGCTGACGATTTGCCAGTTGTTTGTATTGTATAGTTTGATGAACTAATTCTGCCCAGACTAACAATGGGTTGGTCATTGCAGGTTAAGTACAGGGGCGCTGTCTCGCTTGATACTCTCAGATGATTCTCTTCGCATGGCAGTGAATGATTTGAGGGCTTCTAAGGTAGAATCAGTAATTCTTTTCATAGTATTGGTCTCTGAAGTGTTTTACGTTTTGTATATTCGTTACTGTCTGCACCAAAAAACACAAGCTGATTTTTCTTTTCTTATTTGGAGTAAGCTGTAGGTTAAATTATGGAAAACATCAGTGCTACTAGCTGTACGCATATATAGGGATCAGGTGCCAAAATAATGCAGTGTTTTTTTTTTTCTTACTGAAATGATATAGTCAATGTAGGCTGTTTTACTTCCATAAGCATTCTGGTTTTGCAGTTCTTCCTGTGGTATTTGCTAGTAGTGGAAAGGTTGATGAGTACTTTTCTTTTCTGAGCTTGAATATTAAACACGTACATTTGTTTTTACAGGATTTGAAGCCTCTGAAGTAGGATTTGCTGAGATTTATATAGTAAGAAAGTAAGTTGTGGTACTTCTCCAGATTATTGCTTAACAGA
The DNA here is from genome assembly GCA_024752395.1 of Erythroxylum havanense. Classification (NCBI taxonomy): domain Eukaryota; kingdom Viridiplantae; phylum Streptophyta; class Magnoliopsida; order Malpighiales; family Erythroxylaceae; genus Erythroxylum; species Erythroxylum havanense. The sequence goes on along the minus strand of JANTNU010000233.1, from coordinate 5,364,415 downwards.
GTCAATATTGCAAGTGTTATACATTGTCATTAATGACATTTATCCTAGGAATAACAATGCTAGATAGCCAATTGATCCAAAAGCGACATCAAAGAATGTATACTTCACAAGATTGTATATTTTAATGAAAAATTATATCCATTTAATATTAGATTTTGTATAGCGAATAAACTGTTATCCTATTTGAATTGTACTTCATACAAATGAGTTTTTATGTTGAATTGGAAATCTCTGAATGTTAGTGAAATATCTGTCTTACGATTATATTTTAGTCTGTCAATATTTTATTTTTATTCAAAAGGGAGAAATTAAAAATGAGTGATTTGTTATTCAAAGAATTATCATTAGCAATTGAAGAACTGAATATTAATAATGATTAAAGTTAGTCACTAATTGTATAGTAATCAGTATACACTTTTAAAGAGGCCCTTTGATATTTGTTTAATTCCTTGCTTGTATTATTTTACTTGAAATTTTGTTGGACAAAGCAAGACCATAGTCTGAGCTGGGATCACATTTGGATTTGGTAGAACTAAGACTGTTGGACAGATTGGCATTGTTGTGTTTGCTCAACTCTTGTAGTTGGTTATATGCTTTATGTTATAATAGTTTCAAGTCACTATGTCCTTTTCGCTACAAACATGATCTTCTTGAGCGTTACAGGACTGATAAAAACTGTTCATTATTTTATTCGATTGCTTCTCTATCTAATTCTTCTTGACTGCTGATTCTGTTCTTGTGATGCTAGAATCATCACCTGATTGATTTGGTCATTTCAAGCAGGAAAGGATCAAGTAAAGAGGCATAAGGGATGCATATTCTCTTCATATCAAAGGTCGACTTCTCATGAGGAACTTAGCATAGAGCGAAAGGGTGGAAAGTATATGCGTCCGGCTTGTCTTCACGTGAACTATATATTCTTTGATGCTTTGAGAGGCTAAGGAGAAGGTTTTGACAGCTTGGTTTCGGTCATTGACTTGAGTTATTGTACAACTTGACTTGATTGGCAAGAATCATGCTTCTAACAATGTATTCAAACCTGTCATATCAGCTTCTGAAATGAGCCGAAAAAGCATATGCATACGCATAAAGAATGTTCACTCCTGTTATTCTCGAAGCTCCTTCAAAGTCAGCCTCTCGTAGTAAGCTAGCAGGAAACGAATTATGATTTAAGCATCGTAGGAGTCGTAACGTTTTCTTTTCACAAGGTATGTGGGCCTTAAATGAACATCAATTACACGGATGCTAATAGTGTGGGAGTTGAAACTGCTAGAAAATCTGGGATTGATAGGAACTTGATGTTGAGCAGGGGGAGCTAATGATCAATTATCAGCTGAACAATCTAGAATATGTGAAGACTCTTTGTGCGCAGAAGTGTATAGGTTAGTAGGAACATGAGGGATCTTGGAATTTTAGATTTACATCTTCTATGCTCTTGGGGTGGGGTCGTAAGAGCTTATTGGCTAAGTCAGGATACCTAAAAAAAAAGTGCAGGGTAATTATAGCCCTCAAAACGTTTTCAAATCCTCTGATGAACGTGCCAGTTTCTCATTGAAATGGGACTCACCCCAAGCTTGTTCTTGGAGAGAAATTGGAGAAAGAGTAGTAATAATCATAAGGAAAAAGAAAGGGAGGTGATGTGAAGTCATGCCAAAGTCAAAAATGTTAAATATATTAAGAATCTTCATTACGAATAGGAAGAAAGTTTGATGCAGAAAGGAATCCTATTCCTAAAGAATGAGGTTCTTTCACCACACTTCCCACTATGAAGTCCCATTGTGCCTCGTTGACTCTGTTTCAATAAGTTGTTAGTTTATTCATTGATATCCACACCCAAAAAGCTAAAAAAGAGAAGAGACCCTTCTGCAGCACTCCTTTTGTGTTGGTTTTGTTTTTCAAATTCGTAACAATGGAGTCACCGTTGAAACAGAAGTTGGGTTTGAAAAGAAAGTGTTAACTATGTTGTTGTCTATTGGGAAGAGAATCCAAAGACCTTTTGTAGTGTAACCAGTGACCAATGACCAAAAATCCCCTGTTGCCTTTCCCCCTAACTTTCTCTTTTATCCTCCTGATGGGACCAACCCTACACATTCCCTTGAAGAAGAACTTGTAATACTAATTGTACTTTGGTATGTTTGTCTTGTTGGAGTACAGACAATGCACACGTTCATCAAAACCATACTGTTTCAAGTGCTAGAGGGGCCCTTCAAAGAGATTACTCAGACCCACATACTAAGCTAACAAGATTGTCCGTAAACATAAAAGATGCTCAATTTGGCTTGCACTTCAAGTTGAAGGCACACTTGATTACTATGTTCACACAAAAAATAAAAAAAAGTTTGATAATTTGAATTAAAGAAAGTAAGCATAAGTTGACAATGTTTCATCATAAAATAAATATATTGACTATGAAAAAGCGACTTCATGACGAGACCTGATCCTCTGTCTCATTAACCCTGACACAACTCTGTTCTAATCCATCCTAATCATTTATTTATGTGAGATCTACATGAATGAATGGTTGGGATGGACCGAGACAAAATTAGGCTAGGGTTAATAGGACAGAAGATTTGAGGGGCTTCATGACGAGGATTGGAGTAAAGTCATTAATTATACATAACCTTCTTTTGTATTCTACAAGGAGACTATTTTTGTAATTCAAACTCGTGATCTCCAATCATAAATAAATAACTTTTTCAGTTTAATCCTCAATCACCACTAAATGAACTTTATTTGACTTTATATGCTTAATTATTTTGTTTTAGAAAGCCTAATGGACTTGATATGTAATTAAATCAAGATTTGATTCTCCATTATTCAGCCTTCCTTTCTCTCTTCTACTCCTCCTTTTTATATATAAACCTATGGTAATGAAGCATGTCGACACAAATTGCATCCTTCCACAATCCAACAAAAGAGAAAAAAGATGGTGATGGTGGACATACATGGCAAGCTCCGGCAAGCATTAGGCACGGTGAAAGATCAAGCATCAATAGGGAAGGCGATGATATACAATTATCATGAAGTTAAAGGCTTCTCCGACATAGAGATTGCAGTGGTTCGTGCAACTGGCCATGATTGTGGTCCCATCGATGACAGGCACATGCATGAGATCCTCTTCCTCGTCTCCAACTCCCCTGGATCAATCCCTTTTCTGGCCGAACGAATCTCACGCCGACTCAGCAAGACCAGAGACTCCCTCGTCGCCTTCAAGACCCTCTTGCTCATTCACCGTCTATTGCGTGGCGGCAATCGGAACTTTGAGGACCGGCTTCGTGGTGCTCATGTTTCAGGTCATCTTCAAATGAGCACTGGCTGGTTTATGAAGAATTCAGATTCTTCAGTTCGTTTCCTGCATAAGTACGCTGCTTATCTTGAAGAAAGAGTAGGTTGGGTCATCAATCAAGCTGGAAAACTCGAACCTGTAATGTCTCAAGGTCTGGAGTTCAGATGCTACGATGAGAAGTGTATAGATATGGTGTTTCGGAAGTTGCCCAAATGTCAAGTGTTCCTAGATAGGGTATTGGAGTGCTTTCCAGATCATATCTTGCCATCTGACAATAATCTGGCTCAAGCAGCCATGAATAACATTTTGAAGGAGAGCTTTCAGGTTTATACAACTTACTGTGAATGTATAGCATCTCTTCTTAACATGTTCTTTGACTTAACAAGTCCTGCAAGAGCTTTGGCCTGTCAGATTCTAAGAACAGCCTCTCCACAAAGCCAACAGCTTCACGATTTCTTCCAGAATTGCAAGCAGATTATCGAGAACAAGAACTTAGAATATCCAGCGGTACAAATCATTACCATGGAACATGTTATAGCATTGGAGGAATGTAGTACCTATATTGCTGGCTCAAACGGCTCTTGTAGATCGAGCAAGATCAACGGGCCAAGCAAAGTCAGGTCACCAGTTTTAGATTGTCTCACAAAATCATCAACAAAATTCCAATCAGGCATGACAATTGAAGCAGGTAAGAAAGGACAGACGACAGGAAAAAGTCCAAACTTGTCAGCAACACTTTTTTCTTGCACACTTGAAACGAAAATCAGCAAAGTATGGGTGGTGTTTGAAGATGAAGATCACCACAATTCCGATGTTAATTGTAAGGGCAATATGCAGTAGGGAAGATAATGGTTACTGATTTTTATACTAAACATAGTAAGGAACAATATGAAGAGTTGACAGAGAGTGAACATGGCAGGTTTATCTAATTTCTTTCTTCTGAAACTTTCGAAAGAAAGCAATCACAATAGAGTGCATGCAAGTATGTAAAAGGCTTTGGTTTAGGAATTCTTTGCTTGTAACTTGGTAGATTTGGTTTGCTGATGTTGGAAACCAATATTACAAGTGAATTGGCAAGTCTGCAAGGCTTGGGAGAAAAATCTCAATGTCTGAAAAGTTGGAAGGGCCAGAGTTTTCTATTAACCATGTATTTGGGTGTACTAATAAATGAAATGGAAAATATTTCGATGTAATAATTATTTTTTTACTCGTTTTTCTTGTGTTTTTATCAGTAAAAAGTAGAAAAATGTCTTCTTGTTAGACTAAGTGAGGTCCTATTTTATGATTTTGATAATAACAAAATACATTAATAATATTGATGAATTTACTTTTAATAGTATTGATAATTTTATTATAATGAATGAATTAATATATGAAAGATGAAGTTCAATAGAATAGTAGAGTAAATGAGTCAATTAATCAATCAAACCATTAAGTGATAGAGAGAATAAGTAAAGTGGAGCATAAATGCAAATTAAGAGTCAAAGTCAAAATTAATGCATCAGGTACACAAGATTTCCTGTGCAAGAGTTTAGGGAAGGTCATAATGTACGCAACCTTATCTTTGTATTTTTATAAGATGGTTGTTTCCGTGACTTTAACTTGTAATCTTATGATCATAAAGAAATAATTTTATCAGTTTTTCTGAGGTTCACCTTCACAAATTCAACTTAATAGAACTTCAAGAAAATCAAGTGAATAACGAAGAATAAGGATGAATCAAATAAATTAAAATTTAGGCAAATTATTATAGTCTTTTTTAATAACTTAATCTTTGTTATTTCAATAAACAAAAGAACTCAATTATTGCATAATCATTTGCATTTAGGGTATAACACATAATTTTTTTCACAAATCAAGAGGAAATTTATTTTCACATTTTAAAAAATAATGATCTTCAATCAAACTTCTAAGAATTTTTTTAATAGTTTTAAATCAAAATTTTATCAAAGAGGTGTGTGTGTTGTATGTTTGAAAAGATTTAAAAGTTAGAAGTTTTCAACTTAAATTTTACAAGGCTTTAGCTAGACAAATGGACAAAAAAGTTACAAAATAAATGATGTCTTTTAGGACCAGTTGAACAAACATAGGCAAGTTGAATGTGGATGCCTGGCCAGCCAAAACATGCTTTGAAACTAGGAATAGCTAATTTATGTTTCTAATAACTATTTGAGCTAGTTCGAGGTATAAATAGAAAACAGCGAAGCTGTCATAGGAACCTTTGGCATACTATAGAGTTGTTAAGAGTCCCATGAGGATAGATAGAATACATGCATATTGCATAATATATTAGATCATTATGTGTATAAATAGACAAAAGTTAAGTTGTGAGAAGAACCTTTGGCATATTAGAGGGCAGCCTTGTGTAACATCTCAGACCACCTGTTTACAAATATTATTTATTTTGGGTTACCCATCGAGTCAAGGTTTTTACGGTTTTGCTCTTCTTACACCCGAAAAAACGCTTTTATGGGGAAAAGATATCCACACCTTTATAAGGTGTATTTCGTTCTCCTCTCTAATCGATGTAGAATCTCATATCTTGAGAGGATGGAAAAATCATAAGTGTATTACATAAGGTATATTAGATCATAATTTATTAGTATGAGGAAGAAAGGAATGTTTTGAATCATATGATTGTGCAATTATTACAATTGAAAAATTGTTTGAAATACACTTTGTGAGAGTTACACTTGATTTTAAATAAGATTTTTAAATGGTTGCTCTTTACTTATAATAAAGCAAGATGTTTGTAAGGGCTCCTTTTCACTTGTGATAAATATGATGTTGTATGTATGTTTTTCTTCACTAGTTAAAGAAAGATGATATTGAATTCTTAAGTGGAACTTGAAGATCAGTATAAAAATAAAAGAAAGGTGTGTAGATGGATTAACTAGTCAAGTTTCCCAGGCATCTCACAAAGAGAAGCACTTGCTATTCCTTGGTTATTCAGGGCATCTAAAAAATGGCTAGGTCAAAATATGCCCTTTCCTTTAATTATTATTATATGTGTTTTGTAATTGTTTTGTATGAATTTGTCACAATAATTCTTTAGATCAAACAATTCACTAATTAGTATCAAATAAGGAAAAATGAATATATACAATTCACCTCCTCTAGTATATCTTATGAGGATTTTTATATTTAGTACTTTTTACCACAAATTGTGTTATTAATTTTTTATATATATAATGACATCTAATACAATTCTAGAGTTTAACAAAAGTGAACTTTACATGTTTAACGTTAAATTTAAATTCAAACACAATATGCATTATTTAGTATATTTAAAACTTGAAAAATTATCATATAGATCTTCATAAGGACAACAATCTAATTTTATAATTTATAGAATTGAATATTGTCGATTCAAGAGAAGTCCTAAATCATATTTTGAATGATAATAACATATTATTATTAATGAATTTAATTTTGATTTTTTCAATATATCCAATACACAAGACTCTCTATTTTACGGAAGTCTAGGGAGGGTCATCGATATATGCAACCTTACCTTATATTTTTTAATAAAGAGACTATTTTCATGATTCGAACTTGTGATATTTTAGTCATAAAGGAGAAACTTTTACCAGTTACTCTAAGGTACTCCCTCAATGAATTTAATTTAATATTAATAATTCAATTATAATAGAATCAAATAATATGTGAAATATCAAATTCTAGAGCAAAGTAATCAAATAGAAAAATTAATTCAAATTAAGTATGAAGATATAAAATGAGTAAAGTGGAGTAGATATACAATTCAAGTGAATTTCGATACCATAAAAGATCAAGTCAAGATAAGACTAATAAGCATTTCATTTATAATTCAACCAATATAATTGTTTTAACTCTTGAATTGTTCTTCTTAATTATTTAGCAATTCAATTATTGCATGGTCATTTATATTTAATCCATATTACATATATTCTATCATAATCAAAAAGACATTTGAAAAAAGTTTAAAAAGAATCTTCTTAATCATAAAAAAGGAGGCTTTTGAAAGATTTTAAACTATATTTTTTGCATCAAAGAATTTGTTATCTTAGCTAAAAACTTTGTAGTATAATTTTATAAATTTGTTTATTTTGTGTACCATCAATTAGCTAATAGAGGCATATCAAACAAACAACACGAACAACAACAATTAAGAACCAATCTCGTTGATGTTCGAAATTTTGAAAGGTCCAATAATACGTAACATTACTCTTAACTAATACGGGCATATCAATTAACCAAAATCTTTGCACAAAGTGGACATGATAAAAAGGTTTCTATTTTGGGAGCTTAGTTAGCTAAACAACTTACAAGTTACAACTTCAACTGAATATGGCTTTGGTTAGTTAAAGGTACATATCAATTAATTGAATATATTAAATATTAGTATTAGTCGTTGTAACAATTAATTTATGTATTTAATGATATTTGATTTTATTTAGGCATAAAGAAATTGTAATTAAGTTATGGGAAGACCTTTTGACATGTTAGAGACTTGTTTAAAGCCTTAGCGAAGTTATTGAGAACAAGCGAAGTAATTGAGAACATTTGAACACATGTGTGCACTCATAAACTATATTGAGTAAGAATGGATGTTTTGAGTTATAAATGAATGTGTTAGTGTAACAATTGAGGTTAAATGATAAGATATGCACTTAAAAGTAGGAATGACAATTGAGCTTAGTTTGACCTAATTTAGCCTAAAGTTAATAGACCATGTTTGAGTTGACCAAGTCTTGGATTTGATTTTTCTAAAAATCGAGCTTCAAGTTAGGCTGAGCTTGGGCTCGGGCTTAGACTGGTTTGAATTGAGGCCTAATTGACTTGTTTTTTATTTTTAATTAAAAATAGAAAACAATATTAGTTTTACGTTGTTTTTCATTTTTAATTAAATAATAAAAAAGTTTAAGTTGGGTCAAATCAGACTCGAACTCAGGCCAATTGAGCCAATCTTGACCCTAGTAAAAACTGACCAATTGTCTTCCCTAATTGTGACTGCGTAAATGTTGCTGGCTTGACCCGGCCAACCTAATGTCATATTATAAAATGAGGACTTATAAATCGTAGCGTGAGATACTTGGAATTGGCAAGTGAAATACTTAAAATTCCCCTCCAACAAAAACTAGTATAAATTCTTAGAACATGTGAGGTGGAACTACAATTCTTAGGTAAAATAATTTGGGAGTTAGATTCTGTTTAGTTGGATTTATATCAGTAAAACTTTTGTCAGTAGAATTTTTTTCTGTAGATCTTTTATAAGAAGAACTTTTCTAAAAAGTTAATTGACTATTTGACTATCATTTAAAGAAGAAAGAGTTTTATATAGTAGACTGTTTGATAATATAAAAATAAAAAATACTTTTAATTTTAACTATATTTAATTTTGTAATAAATATTATTTATGTATATAAATATTATTTAAAATATATTAAATAATATGCAAAGGATAATAAATTAATTATTATATAATTTTAAACTATATGAAACATAAATAAAAATATATGTAACCAATTTTTAAAATGGATTATAACAAAGATAATTAATATTAAAAATAAATATTAAAAAATATATACAAAAGGTCAAATAATATTATATAAATTTCAAAATAAACGTGAAGATGAGTTTGTGAGCATTGTGAAAGTAATGTGTAAAACATAAAAACAAAAGGGAGTAAAAATATACTTATTAATTGATCTAAAAAATTTAACCAAAAAAGTCACTTGATAAATTTTTTTTAGAAACTCTAAATTTAAACTCTTTAAAAGTTATTTTTTGACTGCTAAAAAGTTATATCAATTAAAAAAATACTTTTTATTTTACAGCCAAACACTCGTTTTAAAAAAAAAATTGTGATAAAAAAAGGTACTTATTGTCCTGGTCAAAGTTCATCTAAACAATCACGTAGGCAGAAGACGCTACGCTTCTGTAAATCAATTCAGCCGGACAAATTTCTATCCAAAGAACAAATATAACAGATGTCACTGAAACAGCATAACTGACGTTAATTGTTCGTGTACAAACATCGGGGCACTGTTTCTGAATTAGAGATCAGCACAATTGTAGCGTGTATGCCAAAGGGTGTCTGGAAAAAGAGTTGCAAGGAGCCACAGACATCCCCGACGAACCAAGTTGGATGAATTCTCACCTAGCAGGCCGATCAGATAACTTTGTGTGGACAACCACACCAATCTCATCCTCCGTTCTTTTACGTAGTGATCAAGGCCTGCTTCCACTCCCTTGGTGATTCTGTGCCCATCTTGATTCGCACTAACCACCACATGCTTAGCCAAGCATCTAGCAAGCACAACTGCATCTTCCAGGCAAACTGAGCCCCCTTGTCCAAGAAATGGCGCTACTACATGCATTGCATCTCCAGCAACTACAACTGCACCTTTTCTAAAGTTGCCTAGTAGAATTTCCCATGGTGTTTGATACTTCAGTCTTGCTAGAATCAATGAGTTTGCCTCACTTATCTTCACCATTTCCACTATCTCATCTGGGAAATCCATAACCGATTCGATTGCTGATTCTCTTATTCCATCAGTGTCTTTGAATGTGGTCAAATCTGTTCCAACGAACAAAGCAATCAAACTACGAAACAATGCCATACAAACCAAGAAGGCTCAATAGTAAGCAAGAATTAGGCACAGTAATCAGGGAATTGGAAGTTGTCTTAGAGGCAATTCTTTTCATTATGGGAATATTACAGGGAGGACTTCATTCCTCCTCAACATGAATCTCTAAGATTATGTAGCTAGTAACTAACCATGCTTCCAATGATCAAGTGAGGATTTTGACTGTTGGTACTGGTATGAGGGCACCTCACCTTTAGGAGCTTGTTCTCGCGCTACAAACCAGTAAACAAGCTTGTCATCCATTGGAATTCTCCCCACTGACACACCTCCTTTCCTTATTATAATAGACTCATTGTCCAAACCATGTCCATCTGGATAGTTTGTGAATCCAAGTGTTGAGCACGTAGACAAAAGCTTGGGAGCTTTCAGTCCCAAGTACTCGGCAACTACGGAGTTTGCTCCATCACATCCAATCACTACCTAGATGATGACATAATATATCAGATGATTGGTCCAACTGATCTGTTCAATATTAACGCCTGAAATTGATATACCAAAGCAATACCTTGGCTCTTAGGAGACTCCCATCTTGGAATTTGAGTAAAGGGTATGAAGTTACGGGGTCCAATTTCAAAGCAACCACTTGGCGTCCAAAGTATATTGTGTCTGTCGGCAGCTCAGCAGCTAAGGCTTCAATCAGCAAACTTCTTTTCAAACACCTTAGCTCTTCATTGCTAATGATGTGAAGCAAACAGACAGTATTAGAGATACTTCCAAACTTGTTTCCCTAGACCTACAAGAGATACATTACTACCTATTTGACTATTCAAGAACTTATTCCTCCATTTTACTCGTTGCTTCTTGTGTACATGCTGGCAAACACAGATATGAGGCAAATAATCTGAAAATCAATAAATTGAAGCTGAGAAATTTACCTCACGGGTATTTTTAATCCAAAATTGTCATCCAACGATTTCTCGTATAACCTGAAAAGGGAAACAGGAATTCTGAAACAATCCATTGAGGTTCTGATGGCTAGATAATAATGGCGGTAAAGTCTAAACCTTTAACAAATTGATTGATACTTTTGAAATAAATGAAGGTTACATAGAAAATGAATGAAGAGAAAAACGAATAATTTGGCATTACAGGTAGTATTGCAATGGAGAGTAATCGATCTTCCAGACTAGTTGAAGATTAGAGCCAATCATCAAGTTAGAACCACTTATTAGGAAGCACATCTTTAGGTGTATGCATCTCCAGAAAGTTAAGAATCAAAATGTATAGTGCTTGTTAGAATTTGCCAAATTCCTCTGGTCAACCATAGAAGGAAATTGAAATCAGGTAGATATGAATTAAAACAAAAACTAATTTTGGTACTCGTCCCAACAAGTTAAATACGAAAAAGCAAAATCTGATGACGAAGTACAAATATCAAAAAATGAGGGTTGACTTTTAACTTGTTGAATTATGCAGCAATAACCAACACAGAATTGAAGAGCAAAACAACAACACAGCTGTTTAAGGAAATGCTGAAACAGAGCAGCATAGTACATACGTGTGGATAGTAATGGCAAAAGGTCGAAGCTTTGAAGCAACACCCAACTGATCAAGGACTCGCCATCCGTTGGTGAAGATGGTTAGTGCTAACCCAGTTGCTCGCAAACTCTCTGATCTCTCCACAACAACGCACTTAATACACTTCCTGATGCGGCGGAAAATATATATAAATCCCCAGTTCCAGTTTCTTTGACTTTCTCCAAGTTTCCCGGAAAATAAAGAAAGGCAAAAGGTACCTATGAAGAGCAAGAGCAGTGGCAAGGCCGCATATTCCAGCACCAACTATGGCTATCTCTGTTTCCATTCCTTTCTTCTCCTTCTAAGCGAACGCTGCCAGTTCTGTGCTTCATTAAGAGCGGATTCCCTGTTATTTTAGCTTTTCTCGTTCTAGTCGGGTTAGAGATCATCGTTTTGAACGTCCATCTTTGTTACTTGAATAGCTAATGGAGATACTATTCATCTTTGTTATTTGTTATTTACAAAGGATTATTTTAAAAAAATTCAAAATTTTATAGCCTGATTTTGACAAAATAATAATAAAATACATAAATTTTTAAATTTATTTCAATTCTAGCTTGACTTTAATCTCATCGTTATCTATATTGACGTAACATATCACATGTCAAAGGATAAAATTAAAAAAATAAAAAATTTATATATTTTATTGCTACTTTTTTAAATTCAGGCTATAATTAAAAATTTAATGAAAGTTTTAACTCTTCTTGGTAATTAACCTAGTATAGTATACTATTACTTGTTCTTAAAAATATAAGTAAAAATATTATTTTTGTAAAAAAATATTTAATAGTAATAATAAGTAAAAATTATAAATTTTAGTAACAACAAAAGTTATTGAACTTAGTCGGTCTTAAAATTAATAAATTCAAAATAAATGTTAAGTAGGTAGAAAATTTAACAAAATTGAGTCCCTATTTATTAAATCACATTAATAATTACATACTATTATTTCTTATTTTGGATAAAAATATAAACAACAAAAGTTATTGAACTTAATCGGTCTTAAAATTAATAAATTCAAAATAAATGTTAAGTAGGTAGAAAATTTAACAAAATTGAGTCCCTATTTATTAAATCACATTAATAATTACATACTATTATTTCTTATTTTGGATAAAAGTATAAACGTCCTTTATAATTTAAGAAATCATAGGAGTTTCCTTGTTACGATAGGTTTGAGGTTTTGCATGGCCTCCCGAGAGAAGTAAGAGTGGCAGACATAACAACTTCTTGTTCTTGTAAGGACTCTTTAAAATCCTGAATTTCTAATGATTGTCAGTTTACTTGAATTGATCAAGTACGTCACTTGCAAGAGCAAAAGATAGCTGTTGCCGTTTCTATATATTACCCAATGTCCGCGACTACCCATCCATCCTGGTTCGTACTTATTAAGGTTTTGCATCTCCTGTTTCTGTTTTCGTGTGTCATCCTATATCCAAGACCATCCATCCATATACTAAAATCACAAGGTGACACACGAAAATAGAAACAGAAGATGCAAAATCTTAATAACTACGAACCAAACTAAAGTAATGATTTATATGAGGATATTAGCCATGGGATTTATGACATCATTCATTGTCTCCATCTAAATTCTAAAACAAAGGACACAGAATACTTCTACCAAAGCCTAACAGTACCATACAGATTACAAGACAAATTCAAAGCAACAGCATTATAATCTAATAAGCTAATTGGCATGGTTAAGGAGCTAGATCGATCATGCAAAAATAGATACTGTTAAATCCTAAAGGAAGAACAAAAAGAGGCAACAGACAACAGCTAATAAATGTTGACCATGAAGCCAAAAGCTCCATCACTAGTAGTCAATGATCACTTGCTGAAACCAATAATAGAGAAACAACTTAAAAGCATGTCAAGTCCTCAATCAAAAGCAGGAATGGCCAGCTCCCCAAGTCCTGATTTCAAGGTAACACACCAATTGAACCACCAAATTAGACCTCTTCTTTCATTTCTTTTGTCTCTTCCCCTCATTAAGAATTGGCTTTTCCTAGTGTTGCAGAAGTCTTCCTTGAAATCTTCTATGGCTTAACCTGTTCTCTAATAAACTGCTCCACCTGAGATATCTCCCCCTTCAAACCAGAAGCTTCTGCAAGAGTAACTTTGTTGCTGCACTGGGAAAAAGCAAACGGCTGCCCAGGTGTCCCAAGAGTGAAGTCATTTGCGATATCAGCTTCCGAGACTCCACTTCTTGATGCTCGTAGTTTCTCACTGCACAATGATGACAAATCATGGGACTAAACCAAAGATGCATTACCACTTGAACCCAAAGAGAATAAAAGTGAAGCATAATGCCATATCAACTAGTAATCACATTACCAAACTCAATATATATATATATATTCAAACTAATAAAATAGATACACTACCAAGGAGAGTTAAATACACAGTTGAATTGTCTGTCATGATACTTTTCAAAAAACAAGCTCCCATTGTCAGATCTTTGTCCCTATATGCGACCACAAACTACTAATTGCTTAAGATTTTAAAAACCTGACTTGGAAAATTAAGACCATTCACTACTCACCAACCTATGACATGGAAAAGATATAGATGAGTGCAAACATCGAAGAACATAGATACTGAAGATACATACATTTCTTTCTCCAATTGCTTCCTAATGAAATCCTTAGTATGAGCTGCCACTTTGTCAGTCTTGTTACAGCAAATGAGAACTGGAATTTTCTTTTTAACTACACTTGAGTTGGTTAACACGTCATAGAGGTATCTATCAAAAGCAAGTCATAAAAGATTAGAACCACATACTTGTACTAAAGTATTTATGAAAATATAAACTACGATGAATGCTGAATCTAGAAATATATCTTAAAGGCTTCTGATTACTCTGTAACTGCACGCAAATTGGGTAAGAATTCCAAAGCATCAACCAAAAAGATTATGCCGGATGCTTGAGGCAAGAATTCTTCTAATTTAGGCCGAAGACGAGAATGTCCAGGAACGTCAACAAGATGGACAGGTTTCAATTTGCCTTTCTGTCAAGAATACAAAGGAATGAAAATACAGGCTTGGAGTCGGCTAATTTGATATAAAAAGTCTAGAAACTAGCAAATCCCAAAGGCCTGGCAAATTCAAAATTTTTCCTATTTAATGCAACATACATCCAAATTTAATTTTAAGGACGACAAATTAGCATCGTTCACCTGAGAGCTTTCAGAATGTAGTATGAAAGTGCCCTCATTTGGCTCCATTGACGTAACAGTACCAAGGTGCGAAGATCCATCTCGAAGCTGTTGAAGGCATTAAAGAACATGACAACATAAAATATTCTTATGCAAGTAAATGATAATCCTAAAAAGTTCAAGTCATTGTCACAATCAAAGGAAAAGTTACCATAAAAATTCATCAAGAAAAATTAATTCAATTACTGTAATCATTTAGCACTATCCCTATAGCCCAAATGTTTCCCCAGTCATCCAAGGGTACATCAACTCAGAAGCCTATAAGTTATAGACCTATGAAAAATCATAAGCAACAAGACATAAAAAATAAAAATGTCAATATACTGACATATATACTAACAGAAGAAATTGAAAATTTGTGGAAACACAAAAAGAACAAAAATACAAAAGCAACCAGAACAATAGCATCCGGGGAGTGACAAATCTGTAACGCAGGCTTACTTGATAGAAAAGAACAGTCTTCCCACTTCCACCAAGGCCAGCAAGAACAATAGTGTTTGATTTTGTACGCTTGAAGAACCGAACTGCAGAACATAGCAAAAGAACAGATAAGTTGCTTTCCAATTCAATTCTTTCATTAAATATAATTTGCATTCCCGAAAATATGTATATACGCTTGAAGAATCGAACTGCAGAACATAGCAAAAGAACAGATTAATTGGTTTCCAATTCAATTCTTTCATAAAATATAATTTGCATTCCAAAGTTGCCAGAGGATAACCAGTGCAGATTCAAATCTGAAAATTGAAAGAATTGAATTGGAACCAATTAATCTGTTCTTTATACATATTTTCAGATTTGAATCTGCAGTGGTTATCCTCTGGCAACTTTGTCCTTGGTAACATCTTGAATCACATTGACAATTCACATTTAGCATATAACTCTTGCTGCATACTGCAGCATGAGCATCAGTTAATTACATTCAACATCAGGACTATAAGCAGTTGCAGGGATCAATTCCAAACAATGGAATTTCCCAATGAAAACTGTTACTACCTCTTCAATTATGCATAAAGATAATTGTCAGCCAATAAAAATTAGCAATTTGAAATATTTTAACATCAAATGCCCTCCTACTCAACATCAAGACACAATTATTTTTCCCTCAATTATTGCCTGATACTTCATGTAGTTTTGCTTGATTATTTACGAGAATGAAAATTGTAGATTTTTATGCAAGCTCACTTTCAAAATTATTGTTTCTGATGCAACTGCGAAGCTCAATTGCATCAACCAACTAAATAAGTTGAGCAAAAATCCATCATGAAATGGAACAACAGACGGAATGTCTATTGAATGCTAAATCAATCAACATAGACAAACAAATTTTAAAACATTCATGAAAAGGAACAGAGAGTTACTGGATAAAAGGAAAAGAGTGGTGAAAAGCAAAACAGCAACAGCAGCATAAAGTTGAGCAGGGGCTATCTGCTGCACATATTCAAACCCTTGTTCCAGTAACTTCTGCGCTTCGTTTTTCCACTGTTCAATTCCCTCCATCAAAGATTCTGCAAAATCTAAGATCAGTGAAGTTAATTGCAACTTTATCTAGTTCAAAGAATGAGAAAGTAGATACAGACAAGGTTGAACAGTTCAATAGGAGATGAAGTATCCCATATCCAAAGATGATTTTCACCATGTAAATAACTTCCACTCCCTTCAATTTCCAGCCCTCAGGACTACTGTGTTTTTCTGAGAGACTGCAAGAACTGGATGCTAGGGGGAGCAAAAGAATCGATTTAACTTTACTAGCAAAGGCTTATAATCAAACGATGATCTTTGTCTACCAGGCAAAGGTTAAAATAGGAGGCCAAAATCCATTTTATACTAAAAATGTATGCTTATACTGTTACTTCACAAACCTCTAATCTAAAGTTATTAGTAACACAAAAAATCCAATTATCATATTAATCAAAATCTAACAGCTGAAATTCAGAAATTAGGACTTACCATGCAAAGTACTATCAAATCATCTGCGGTTCATTTCTTACAAATTCCAAAGTTTATGTTCATTCACCAACCCTACCAGTGGAAATCAGATTTATTCAAATCCCGCATAAACCCCGTACGACCAATTACTCTCCCCAGCGAATGGTAGGTTAAACTAGCCAAATCTTAACATGCTATTCTAATCATTTCCACGCTGATTACTCACGACTGCTAACTCAGACCAATTTCTACGTTTGACTCCTCTTAGATAAAATTCAAGCAGTCAATAGCTACCAGTAAACAGACTAACAGTGTCAAACAACAAAGCTATATTTTACCAACAAGGACCATTAAGAATAAGCTAAATGACACGCATATTGTGAGAAACTCATACATCACGACAAGCTGATAGTTAATCATGGAACTTCTAGCAATTATTTCAAAACGAATCGAATTGCCTCTATGATAAAATTCGCTTCCACTACCACCCGAAATTCTATTTGATCAATTTCCTCCGAAATACATTCTACTCCACTAAAATCCTGGTGACTAAATAAAAATTAGCACAAACCCACCTCAAAACAACTTCAAGCTTGGGTCAAGAGCTTCCAATGCATTACCCAGAGTCCTGTCCCTGCAAAAATTGCACCACGAAAAGCGACTTTCAGAGTTTTTATGCACTGGACATTAAATAGAGGAAAAAGAGTGTGGGTATGTCAAGGTTGTTTAGAGGAATTCTTTTTGTTCTCTTTTGGGTTGAGAGAGACAGATCGAAAGTAGCCAACTTTACCGGATGTGGACGATTTGGGTGCTGATGGCTCTAAACTGTGTATGTGAATTCTGGGTGACTTTGGGTTTCGGAGAACAAATAACTAAGTGCCCTTCAACGATTTTTCACAAAAACCTGAGAACTACCTTACATGGAAGGTCATCGCCAACAAGAAACGGAATAAAATATTCTTCTACCATAAGAAAGTTCTCAACTTTCACAAATTCTCTAATCAATTTCCTATCTTTCAAAAACAATATTTTTGTGTTTCTATTTTTTATTGAAAGAAGATTTCAAAAACAGAGAAATAATTTTTAAATATTTGTTTATTTTAAGTTTTATTAATTTTATTATTGCAATACGATTTTCAAATAGGTTAATATCAATTCCATCTTATTAATTCGGATATTAACTAATGAAATAGAATTGAATGGAATGAAGTAATACGAAACGGTTTATAATAGAATGAAATATAATATAGTGAAAAGTTGTTTGGAAATGATGGAAGGATTCTTAATGTAATGTAGTGAAATGTTGTTTGAAAGATGGATGAAATGAAATGTAATGTATAATAAATGATTATTATATCCAGATATCAAAATGATTGTTACAAAAGGTTTAATATTATGATTTTAAAACAGAAATTATATCTAATTAAAAACTCACGGTTCAGTCACAACGATGACAAAGAATTTTTTATAAATTTTTATATTTAAAAATAATTTATTTATATTTTTATTTATATACAAATATATGCAAACAATTAAAGAATAATTTTTTACATTTTACTATTTTTATTAATAAAAATTTTATTAAAACTTTTATTTTATTATTAATTATATATAATTTATTATTAATAATATAAAA
>JANTNU010000233.1:5323911-5343966 GCA_024752395.1 Erythroxylum havanense | reverse complement strand
AAATCTATAATTTTACCATCTTTCTTAATAAGTGTGTACTTTTCTAAAACGACTTTTATTATGAAACGGAGGGAGTAATTCCGAAGCCGAAAAATATCGTGTGAGAAGCCAACCAATCAGCACACCGATTTTTTTCATGAAATACATGACAAAAGTGAACTATCCAGGATTTAGCTAGTATGGCATGAATAGCCTGCACCAAGGAGGTGATAGTGGGCAATCACGAGCTTGACGGTGAGAGTATGTTTATGACAACCAAGGAGTCGACTTCAAGTTCCACTCTCCGGTACCTCATGTCTTAAGCCAGATTTAAACCCGAATATACATCCCATAGTCCAGCATCTAATGGCGAGCAAAAACCAATGTTGTGAACAAAGCCTCCCATCCAACGGCCAATACTATCACGAAAGAGGGCCCCAACAGAGACATTCCGACTGGACAGTTGCTTTGCTCCATCAATATTCAACTTGATCCATCCCTTACCGGGTTTGGACTAGCCGATGTATCTGTTATGGTTAGCATCATGGCCAACAATAGCTCGAGCCGTAATTGTACATGCTTTTAGCACTCAATTCACACAGTCTAGTATAATATTCACACTATGGATTGAGAACTTTGTAGAGAGAGAAAATTAGTAAGAGAAAAGAAAATGAAAATTTTTCAAAAAGGAAAGAGATTGTAGTGTTTAAAGTGAGTGATTGAAGAATAAAAGGGGCCTTAACCACCGTCAAAATCACTATTAGTAAGATAAAGATCAATTAACTTAAGAGTTTTTGGTGAGTGCCAGAAGAGGGGAGAAGGGTAGGTTATGATTTTTTTACTGATTATTTTAACTTAATTTTATCCAAGTAAACAAGATTATTAAGTCAAATAAATAAAGGTGATGGATGAAGGAAGGAGGAAAACATACACAACAGCTATAGACGGAGTTAGTTGCGGCCCAGTGCGCTCAAGATTTAAAAAAATTAAATATTTTTTATTTTTAATTAATATATATATATATACAAGGACGAAGTTATTTGGAGCTCAGTGGTGCACTGAGCACCTCAAAATTTTAAAAAATTAAATATTTGAGTCCTCCTATTTTAAATTCCTAGGTCCGTCACTAACAACAACCATTCATAACTTGCTATGGGACAAAATAGCTTGAACTTAGTTGGAGAGAAACAGAAATAATAGAGAGAACTAAGAAGCAAGAGATCAAAACTGATTCTCTGAACTTAGCTGACCTGCCATTGTATCAAGGCTCTTTTAGTTCCTTGTTTTGTTATGTTAAATTACTCAGCCGATGAGAAAGAAACGTTATTGGGAGAACAAAAAGTAATCTTTTCCTAGTTACTCTTCCTCATGATTGCCTTGCATCATCTTCCAGCACTAAGTTGCCAGTCACAATACAAATCCAGAAGAAAGCTTAAATCAAAAGAGGACAGCTCATACAACGAATAAAAACAACATAAAAATGAAATTTCAGTAGCTGACCATTAAATGACAACTTTAAACAAATCGGTTTACAAAGGTATACATACTTGCCCTGTGCTATGATAGAAAAGGGAAGGAAACTAACTTGTCATTGTCCTACAAGGGCATGAAATCCTGCTCAGATTTCTGATTATAGAGAAGTTTCTGCTCAGCATTCACAGGTGACTCCAGGTGATCAAACAAGATATAGAATGAAAGTCCTGTCACTACAATCTCTTTGTGAAAAAAATTGTCACATCAGTACATAAGAGCTCTTGATTGGGCTTGATATTTTCAAGAATGGCAGCAACTTGAAGTTCTAAATGTGTGTTAAACCTGCTTACGCATCTCAATGTACGGAAGTTCACTGCTTCAAGCAAATGTAGGCAATTCCTATACTGTAATGTAAAGGAACAATTTCTGGCAGCTACTTCATGATGAAGCACCTGTAAATGAAACATACAAGTTTTTGAGTGACAACACAACTTAAAAAGAAATATAAATGAGACTTGCCTATCCAGTACTGATAGCCTAGTTATCTCATTCTTCAGTGGAAAGCATCTTGAAAATCTATGCCTCTTTCAACCACTTCATTCAGGGAGAGCTATTACTTTAAAAACATTTTGGGGGCCATAATGGAGATATGAATATCCCATCTCCTTAAGTAAGGACAACACGGGTCAACAACGTCATTATGGAGAATATTTTCGGATCTGAACATGCAATCTTTTTAGTACAATTTGAAAGTATATAAATGTTTGATTTTGTTCTTCAACATCCAAAGTTTACTTCAATATGATCTGAATGCACTTAACCTACTTGCACAAAGTTTGAAAAGAATTAAGTCGCAAGTGTAGTTATTGAGCCAACCCAACAGTTGAACTAGATGACCTGGTAACCATGCTTGGAGCAATGGAAAATGTCGCATTAGTAGTCCTACACATTGTAAAGAGTGCTATGCCAGTTGTTGAAACAAACTTGTAACTAGAGAAAAATGGGACAAAAGAAGCAAATTAAAGAAAACTACGAAGTTATACAAACATAGATGAGAAGTTTTAACAATTAATTCACACATCAAAAGTACAAAACATTAATGGACTTACATTGTTGACTCCCTTGATAATCTGAAACCTGCAAAACCAGGGCCAAAACAAGCGAACTCTTGATCTACTTCTAGAAATGGACATGAAGCTCAAAAGGAAGGATCTTCAACAATATCTCAACATTCTCAACTGAAACTTTCACCATTATTCTTTTGTGATCTTGCGGAAAATAGTCATCCATCCCATATGTTTAACAAAAATGGTCTAGTTTAAAAGACAACGTCTCCAAAAACACAGCAAATGAAGGGAAGGTTTCTCCTTTCTGGAAGCAAATTTATTTCATATGCCTTTGGTGAGATAACATGCTAGAAGGCACATACAACCAAAAAATACTGGCTCAAAATTACTGTTGAGTCGTGCCTTCATATCTGTTGTCTTGTGCAGACAGCATATCAGAGACAACTTGGTGGTTCAGCTTAACATGAGAAGCCAATGGGATAAATTAAATGTAAATCCGCTTCCGTATTTCTAGGGTATCAAGGACTCCAACAGCTTAGCTCAACGTAAAGCAACCAAAGATTCCAGTGTCTCGTATATATCCTCTGTTTTAGGATGTGTTTTGTCGAAAGAGTAGAACTGGTAAAATGTGTTATCAACCTCAATCCAACTGCAACCTGGTGTCTTATAAGCATTCCTTTCCTTTAACATCTTCCTCACCTTGCGGACATCATCCCATTTTCCTAGCTCGCCATACATATTGGCCAATATGCTGCCATAACCCGCATTATTTGGAACAATTTCATTCAGTTTTCTAACTGCAAATTCCGCCAACTCTGTATGACTGTGTATTTTACATCCATTAAGCAGTGAGCCCCAAACCACCTCATCAGGTTCGCTTTTCATTCCCTTCACAACTTCTAAGGCTTCCTCAAACCTTCCAGCTCGACCAAGAACATCAATTAAGCACCCGTAATGCTCAATCTGAGGTTCAATCCCGTACTCCTGAGTCATCATTTGGAAATAAAGACGACCTTTTTCAACTAGTCCTCCGTGAATGCATGCATTCAACAAGCCAACAAAGGTAACTTCATCTGGTGTAACGTTGTCATGAAATTTCATCATCTCCTCAAACACGGAAATTGCATTCTCGCTTTGTCCATGCAGTGCTAAGCAATTGATCATTGAATTCCATGACGTCAAACCTTTCCTTGAAGTCATTTCAAAAACCCTTCTCGCCTCCTTCAAGCTCCCACATTTCCCATACATGTCAACTAAAGCATTAGACACAAACGAATCAGAAACAATCCCGTGCCTATAAACATAACCATGGATCGATTTTCCTAGCTGAAGCATGCCTGTATGGCCACAAGCAGAGAGTACACATACAACTGTAACAGAATTAGGCTTATTCTGAGCATGATCTGGCCCTTGAGCTAGAGTTGACATATTTTTAAAAATCGAGATGGCCTCTTGAAACATTCCATTCTGTGTGCAGCCAGCAATGACAGCATTCCAGGAAGGAGTATCTCTCTCGGACATTTGTTCGAAAAGAGAAATAGCATTTTCGACCTCTCCTATCCTAGTATACCCAGAAATCATAGCAGTCCATGCCACAACGTTCCTCTCAGACATTTCGTTAAACACCTTCCTCGCATCACAAATATCTGAAGGAGACCTCGAGTACGAGTCAACTAAGGCAGTTTGCACAACTGGGTGTTTGCCAAAACCCGATTTCGTAATGTGGGTATGCACCAATTTCGTAACTTGAAACGATTTCAATGCATGGGGGTAGATAAAATGGTTGGGTTTATCGTGGCCGTGACGAATCATATCACGAAACAACGCCCATGCTGTATCATTATCCGGAAGAGAAGCGTATGCAGTAACCATAGCAGTATAGAGGTAGACATTGGGGGAGCAGAGATTGTCGAAAATAAAGCGAGCATAGGCGAGGTTGGAGAGCCTGAGAACGCAGAAACGAACGAGTTTGAAAGCATAGAAATGGGACTGCGAGTAGCCGAGAGTTACCAGAAAAGATTGGAGTTGTTTGAGATGGTTTAAGTGATTGCACTTTGAAAGTACTGACAAGACGTGTTTGTTGAGGGAGTTCACAAGACCAAGACGGTGCATGGTGCAGTATGCTCTCTGACGGACATGGCAGAAGAAGATGCTCCTCTTACAACGTACGTATGTTAATAAAAAGTCATCTTTTCCTGATATGGTTTTTTGTTTTCAATTTTCTGTTTTTCAAAACAAAAAGGTTTTTAATTTTCATTTTAATACAAAAGCAGAAATTTTGTTTTCATTATTAATTTATTATATAATAATTAAATATTAGATAAAACTTAATAAATAAATAAATAAATAAAGTCATTGTTATATAATATTTAATCATAAATATTAATACAATGTTAATATATTAAAATAATTTAATAAATATAATAATTTATAAATGAATATATATATATTTTTTAATTACTAAAATAATTTAGTTTAAATTTTATTCATATTTTAAACTCAAAGTATGATAATTAAATTATATTTTTTATTAATAACTCATATTAAATAATTAAATAATATATTACAATCTCTTCTTGTTTTGAAACATCAATTTGCCTATCAATAAAATTAGAAAATTGGCTTTTTACATAAACTATATTACTTTTTTTATTAGATAAAGTTTTAATTTCTTGAATCAAATGTGAACATATGGAAGATATTAAATTAAAATAGTGTTTTTCAAAAATTTTAATTAATAAGTTATTATTGGTTGTGAGTAACTTGAAAACATAGTTGTAACTCAGTAGTTACGAGGATAAGAGACACATCGGAGTACGAGGTTGAGGAGTCCGTTTTCTGTGCATTGTTTTGTTCCTCTACAATTACGAACACTGCCACTCTTATTTTCCATTCTTCAGATCGGTTCTGTATAAATTTTGCAAACTATTGCTTCTCTCTTTCCTTTCACTGGTAATTAAATAATGACAAATTTGTTAGCACACGCAATATGTGTAGCTTCCAGTCCCCTGTTCATATATAATACTGTTAAAATAGTAACATTCACATATCCCAATTTCCGATCTTTTCTTTGGAACTTGAAACTTTCATGCACCGGGAGACCAACAAAGAAATTCTGTGTGTTTAATCTTCTGGGGTAGTGTAGAGGAGTGTGTTTATTCATTTTTTTATAGATTTGTTGCTGTGGGGTTGTCTCAAGATTTGTTTTTTTCCCCATGTCTGGGATTTTGAGATGGAAGAAAGTGAAGGACATGACTCCACTACTCGCTTCCGGCGGTAGAACTCGTTTCTGCCACCGGCCGGAGACATTGTTTTGCCGGCGGAAGCAGAATCACATGTTGGAGCAGTCCGCGACCATATCGACGCATTTGAATTACCTTCATACCATGAACATGGGCTGCAACCGCCGGCGCGAGTCTCTAGTTTCAATCCAAGAGCGGTACAAGTGGGACCACGGAGGCAGCAGCAGCAACTCCGGTGATGACGGTGGTGAAATTCGTAAGATTAGGGCCGAGACCCATTGTCCTCGCTGTTCCAAGCTCTTGAATCTTCTCTTCTCTAATCGTTTCTTTCCTAATCAAGATCATGAAAATCAGAATAAGTCCACTATTGATAGTAGTAAAAATATTCACACCTATCAATCTGTGAATTTCTGCCCGAATTGTAAAACTGCATACTATTTTCGACCTTATAGCATTGCTCCTCTTCAGGGGAGTTTTGTGGAGATTGGTAGAGTTAGCAAAAACAAGCTGCTTAAGACTGGGAAGCACTCACCCTCTCATTCCAAATCAACTCAAGACTATTCCTCTGAGGATTATGATTCTAGTATTCCTGTTGCTGAGAGTATTGGGTCTAATAGGCTAAGGGCTGCTTTTTGGGAGACCTTCGGATGCTACGGTGGTGACACACCGCAGAATTGGCCTCCACCCGGAACTTCTCCGTCTGGTGGCAACGGTTTGGCCGTGCATACTCCATCTGGACCACCTTTTGCACCTGGAGTTAATGTAACAAGAGCTTCTGGACCAGGCGGGGGTGGCGGGTCTAACGTTGGTGGTGCTGGGGATGGAGGTGAAAAGAATGGTGGATGGGGCGGTTCTAATTTGGGCAAGGATATACCCACGCCAAAGGAGATTTGCAAGGGTCTTGATAAATTTGTCATTGGGCAACATAAAGCCAAAAAGGTTTTCTCTTTTATGGATCATTTGTTTGCATGCTTATACTATTTCATTGCCGATTCATTCCCGAGATTCTGAGCTTCATTTCCTTCTGTTGAATTGTGGTAATTTGACTTGTGACTTGATGCTGGACTGAAGCCATTTAAGTCATTTTCCAGATATTTGTAACTTGGGACTGTTTTCAAACTCGCCCCCGTTTTCATAGTTGATTTTTTCTTCCTGTTGAATGTCAAACTCCTTCTAAATCAATGATTTCAATTACTCTGTGAAGGCTTTTCCTATCATGCTCTTCATGCATTCTAATTTACATGTTTTAAGATTGACTTTTCCTTGCTTATTCAACCAATGCCCTTTATGCGGGTATTTGACTTGAAATTTTAAGTTTCAACCCTAACTATGATTGCTTTCGTAGCTGTTGCTGCGTATTATCACTACTGGATAAGCTTATATACACAAAATCTCTTTTATCTTAAGAATGAGCTTATTGTTGTTAAAAGTAGTTCTTTTTTTGAGTTGCAGAATGGCAAATAAACATCAAACAGTTGCTTGTGCATTTCAGTTTAAACTTCAGATTTTTGGGTGTACATGAGGGTTATGGATTGTGGATCTGTTCCTCTCATGCACATATTTGCACTCTTCATATTTGTTAAAAAAGTGGATTGTTGTAGGTACTTGCTGTGGCTGTCTACAACCACTATAAGAGGATTTATCATGCCTCCTTGAAAAAAGGGTTAGTCTGCAGCTACCTCTTTGTGTTCAATTGTTGCATACTACTGATAGAACTCCATTTATTGTCTTGAATAGATCGATCATTGTAAGCCTTTGGTGATATTTGCCATTTTACTTGTTGTGTATGGTGAACAAATTCAATGAGACGGAAATTGAAGTGGTTCATGGTAATAATAGGTCGGGAGCTGAATCAGGAATTTCAGAGGTAATTGATAATGATGATGATGTCGAACTAGAAAAGAGCAATGTGCTCTTGATGGGTCCTACTGGATCGGGTACAATCTCATTGTCACTTGCATTTTGAAAATTCTAAACCTTCTTTCTCCAGATTGCTATATTGTTAGCGCTATTTTCAGGCTTTTGAATTTAAAATTCCTGATTGTTCTGACTCTATGTGAAATAGGGAAGACGCTGCTTGCAAAAACGCTAGCACGTTTTGTGAATGTGCCTTTTGTCATTGCTGATGCAACGACATTAACACAGGCAAGTCTTTTGCTAAAACGGACGGGTGAAAGTGGCACACTAGATTTATGGGGGAAATTAACATTGATAATTTCATGCTTACATAATAATTTTTTATTTCTTTAAGCAATTGGGTACTCTGCATGCTTAGTATCTTCCACCAGCTGCATTTTTGCTCTTTATTAAAAATTCTTAGCTAAATATGATTTTTATATCATGCAAATTAAAATTACTGCAATATTTCTATTGCTTTTGTAACATCATTCTTCCAAGCAGTAAACCTATTATAAGTTTTTACTGTCATTTCCTGTTTGTTACTATCCTTCTAAAAAAGCAAAACGCTGTTCTTTCTTGCAGGCTGGTTATGTTGGAGAAGATGTTGAATCTATACTGTACAAATTGCTCATGGTATATGCCTCATATCTAGCATCTTTCAACCATGTTCGTCACTGGATTACTGTGACATGTGCTTGGTTGTTGTTACTGCCTCTATTTAATATGTGAATGTCCACCTATTTAATAGAGGCAGTGGTTGACATATCAACTTCGAATAGGGATGGATTTTTTTTTAAATATTTTTTTTAAAATAAAAAATATAGAACAACTTAATTTTTTTAATTGGTTTCAGGCTTGAGCTGCCCAAGCCCAGGCCTACCTGAGGCCTAACTCTTCTAAGTAAAACGATGCTGTTTTGTTTAGAATAATTAGGTCTCGACTCAGTCTGGGCTTGGCTTATGAGTCGGCCCATTGAAAACAACTAAATTTAGGCCCATGGGTCAACAATTGCCATCCCTAACTTCGAGAGTTGTCTGTTATGTTTTGATTCATTAGGTCTGATGCTGTTGATTGCCAAAAAATTTGAGCATTTATGTTATGCGATGATAAAGCCAGGAATAGGTCCTACTTGAAAACAGAAGGAAGAAGATGGTGAATGCAAAAAGAACAGGGAATTTTTTTTTGGAGGGGAGTGCTGGTGGAAGGGAGTGATAAATTTAGCTTAACTGGTTATTACTGAGATAGCCTTTAATATTTTCTTTTCCTAACTGGTTGAAGCTTGATTGCTTTTGTAGCTCACGTTTCATTCTTCAGTAGGTTTTGTTCTACTGATCCCCAGTGGCTTTTTTGTTTCCTCTTTTTTTTTTAATAAACATGTCATTTTCTTTGGGAAAAATAAATTTTAGTAGATTTGCCTCTTGGCAATCAATTGACATGTGTTGAACCTATTGGATTATGATTACGGATGCATATTTGCCCACTATTTTTTTAAAAAAAAACCTACATTGTGTATTCGCTGGAATATTGTGCATTCATATTCCGGTCCTTTCTTACTTTCCAAATAAAGTGAATGCTCATTTTCTGTTTGGCATCTAGGCATCTGATTTCAATGTCCAAGCTGCTCAACAAGGGATGATCTACATTGATGAAGTTGATAAGATAACCAAAAAGGTTTTTGGATCTTTTCATAGTGATTTAGTAGTGATTGATTGCATTGATCTAAATTTTGTGAACATTTGCAATCATTTTGCAGGCTGAGAGCTTAAATATTAGCAGAGATGTGTCTGGTGAGGGTGTCCAGCAGGCATTATTAAAAATGCTGGAAGGAACTGTGAGTAGATTTTAAATTGCAACTATCAGTTTTTTATTGAATATCATTTTCAATTAAGTTTGATGATAATCTTGGGGTTCCTGATTACAAAGGTTTTAGTCTAAGAAGGTCCGCCCTGAATATATTCAATATAATGATATGTAATCAGCAGCTTTGCCAAACCACCAACTCCGCCATGCTCTTATCTGAACTTTTTATAAGCTCCATCTCAAACGAACTATATGGCAATCCATTATGATGTTTTGCTGCTTGCATGGTTTAAGATACCATACTGAATGTAGTGACATAAAATCTGTCTGAGGAGAATTATAGATCGTTGGATTGTCATAACTCCTGCGTTGAATCCAAAGATTTTTTTTTGGGGTCAAAATTACAAAGATTTAGGTCGTACAAATTAAATATGTTTCTTATAACTCCATTGGTTTCTCTTTGTGAATAGTTACCTTTAGTTAAGGTGCAAGGTTAAACACATTTCTGCCAATGGATACTGGGGCAATGCTTATGTTTTCATTGATTATTTTTTTTGTAAGTTGCACTTTGTTTCTTCTTACTGCATATAGCTTGAAATGATACATTTTGCCTTGAGTTCTGCTGCTACCATGCTATCTGAATTTATATTTTGAGTTTTTTTCTACTGAGAGGCATTAAAAAGATTGTAAGATTATTGCCACAATTTCAGTGTTAGCATGTAATTAAAACTTTCTCGGTGTTCAGATAGTGAGTGTTCCAGAGAAAGGGGCGAGGAAGCATCCTCGGGGTGATAACATACAGGTATTCATTCCTAAAATCTTTTATTGCATTTTCTATGCCTTTACAAATGGAAGAAATGATAACACCTTTAATATTATGGACGATACAACTAGATTATACTGACTACAGTTGACCATAATATTTGACTTTCTTCTTGATTTGGATGGTCAACCTCATAACTCTGATATAATTTTGGTGGCAAGTGAATGACCAATTTGGCTTCATGTAAATAGATAAGTAAAGAAATAGGGAAAAGGGGTTTGTGTCTCGCATTGTGGGCAGATTTTCCTTCTCATTTTATCTTAACAAGTACATTAGTGATGTGTTTGAAAGAGTGAAGTAGCTTTGATCTGCCAGTTGGTGGCCCGTGTAGCTCCCTGCACACTTTTATTGATCTGGTTACTTTTTTTCTTCCTCCTTAGATTCCTTCTCATAATGTCAGCAGATGAGTTTTACTATGCTCAAATTTGGAATAAGTATTCACTTTAGTTTTATTCGATGGCTCCTCGAGTCTTCATATGCCTATTAATCAGTAATTTACTTTTATGATAAGAAAATGAATTTCATCAACTGTGAATATTGATACTATCATTATCATCACCATTATCATCAGCACAGTTTGTTAATCACGTCTTTTGTGGATTTATTGTTGCTTTGGGAGTTTTATGTTAAGTTCTTTCAACTAACTTGCAGATAGATACAAAAGATATCCTTTTCATATGTGGTGGAGCTTTTGTTGATCTCGAGAAGACGATTTCAGAGAGGTAATCCTTGTGATAATTTTTTTTCACAGATGATGTATGAACAATAGTATTTGGTTTGGGGCATTCGAACTAAAAATGTAGCATACCAGACGGCAAGATTCTTCAATTGGATTTGGAGCACCTGTTCGTGCTAACATGAGAGCTGCAGGAGTAATGAGTGCATTGGTGACATCGTCTTTACTTGAATGTGTGAGAATCAGGACCCCACCTTCCAATCTTATCAGCAATTAAATTTACTAGTCATTTATCCAGTTTCTTGAATTAGTGGGTGTGAAATGGGGAAGTATTTATGTATGTAACTCTTAGTATGTCTGCAGGTTGAGAGTGCTGATCTTATTGCATATGGGCTTATACCAGAGTTCATTGGGCGTTTTCCAATACTAGTTAGTTTGTCAGCGCTAACAGAGGATCAACTTGTGCGGGTAATTCTTTCTTGCTTCTTTTTGCTTTACTTTCTATCTAATTTTGATGTAGATATGACAAGGCACATCATTTTGATCTTAGTTTAAGTTGCAGTTTGGAATCTGATGGGGGATCCTCTTAGGATGCATGAGAATAGTTCATAGAAATGCCTTCAGGGCATTTTTCATGTGACAAGTATTTCTATGAAAGGCTAAATGAGACTGTTAATTTGTTTTTGCTTTTGACTAGCTTTTGCTTGAGAAGATATTCTCTCTGCAAGCCCAGTTTATTATTTTTGTTTATTTTACCTAACAAGCATTATGACTTCCTTTTTAACAAATTTAGATCATGTTAGCGCGTTTAATATATCCCCATCGTTTTCTGGATGTGCTTATATTAGTACTTCTGATGCCTTTTCTTGCATGTGTTTGAATAAGTTTCACATCGAAATGACTAAGGAATGCTTGATATTAGAACTTACAGTTTCCATATTCAATAAAATGGCCTGATACATTCGACCCTTGTTTTTGTTATTAGGTCCTCACAGAGCCAAAGAATGCTCTTGCTAAGCAGTACAAGAAATTGTTTAGCATGAACAAGGTAAGATGATCTCTCTCTCTTCACTGTATATAAACTCCAAAATTTGACATTTCATTCATGTCAGCCCTGTGTAATAGCCATACAACCACTTATCCGATTTCAGGTGAAGCTTCATTTTACGGAAGGTGCGCTGAGACTAATTGCTAAAAACGCAATGGCTAAGAATACTGGTGCCAGAGGCTTGAGAGCCTTATTGGAAAGTATTCTAACTGAAGCCATGTTTGAGGTATAAACGGCCCTGAAATTTATATGAAATATACTGGTTAAGAACAGAAAGTTTTTCATTGATATTGACAATTCCTCTCGTGTTGTTTGTATGTCTCAGATTCCAGACGTTAAAACAGGATGCGACAGGATCGATGCAGTTTTAGTTGATGAAGAGTCTGTAGGTTCTTTAAATGCTCCTGGATGTGGTGGAAAAATTCTTTGTGGTGAAGGTTCATTGGATCGATATCTTTCAAAGGAATCTGGGGTAATGTTGTAGACATCCATATTCCCAGATCTCTCCAATTACTTGGAGGGCAATGCACTTTATGTTTGAGATTTGGATTATAGCCCTTTTGTTGGTTTACTCTCTTATGTATGTTTGATCTCATTTATGCTAATATGATATACCTGAATGTGTTCTGTAGGAAAATGGTGATGCAACAGACAGGGAGTTGCAGGAGGGTGCATCAGAGGTTTCATCAAGAGCCATGAGCATGTAGCATTATTACACATAACAAGTTAGGTGTTTCCAATTGTAACAAGACCACATTCTTAACTGGATGTAATCATTCCCTTGTCAAACTCAACATGTCCTAACAAAAAGTTGAAATCGACCAAAATGAAATCAAATAAAAAACCAACAAAGATGTAGGATTGTCTAGTATGAGCAAATGCATTGTACAAAACTTGTTTATCATCTAGATTAATTGATTTTAATTTGTCAAAATTAGAACATAGCTTCATATTCTATCAATGCTTACTTGTGTCATTGCTTAATAATTATCTTCTTCCTGAAATTTTTTCCCTTGTCAATGGTTCTGTGGTTGAAATCTTAAGGTGATGTTGGTATGATGTAATGCTTCTTTGTGATCATAGGGTTTGAATCACAAAAACATGCTTTTTGTAAAAAATTACAAAAGAAAGACAGCATATATTGATGACCTTTGAGAAATTTGCAATTATTAAAAAGTTGAATTGTTTCAGTCAGGTTAATCATAAAATTTTAAATTGGTTGATGTTTAAATTTTATTTTCAATTTATTTTAATAATCTTTATTATTAAGATCTTAAGATCTGATCAATTTATTATTTAGTCGATCAATTTTTATAAATTAAAATTAATTAATTAATTTTCTTTTCATAGTTTTCAATTATATTTTAAAAATTTTAATTTTATTTAACCTTTAATCAATTTTATAATAGTTGAATTTTTAAAATTTTAAACTTTTTAATGTACAAACATTAAGGGGCGGTTGATTAGCATGAAAGAAAGATAATAAGAATAAGAATAAGAATGAATATAGTGAGGAACGAGAAATTGATATTACCATTATAATTATGATATTTGGTTAAAAAAAAGAAATGATAATTAATTAATTAATTACATTATAATTAATTAATTAGTATTAAAAATAATTTTTAAAATGGTCATTATTAAGTAATGAGCTTTATTCCTTTACTGAATGAAGGGTACGAAGGATTCCTTAAAGTGAAATATCAAACTATTACCCCTATAATAATAATCAACAATCAATCACTTACTTTTTATTCCATACTTATTTCTTCAACTCATCAACAACCAAGCATCTTGAGAATTTGTCAAGATTTGATGCTTTATTAGGCCTTCTCTTTTCATTTTGATTGCTTTTCTCACTTTTCTTCCTTCACATTTATAATGAAACAACTGATTCTGTTCTTCTTTTTCTTTTTGTGGATCTCTAAGAAGTGTAAAGTGAACTAATAAGATATCGTGATTAGTCTAAGTTCCAAAAAATCCCAAATCGGCCTTCTTTACTTGTAAGCTCAGATTCGTATTGATGCATTTTAAGGTTCTTTATTAAAAATTATAATAAATATAGAGTTTATGGTATTTATTAAAATTTTTAATAAGATGAATTAAATTAAAAAAATTGAACTTTTTGGTTCGATTTATTTTAATAATTTTTATTATTAAAAACTAATCAATTTATTAATTAGTCGATAATTTTTATAAATTAATAAATCCTTATAAATTAAAATAAATCAATTAATCTTATTTAATAATATTTTTAATTAAAATTTAAATTTTTTTATAGATAAAAATATTCTTTCAATAATATTTCAAAATTTTAATTATATTTAATTTCTAGTCATTTTTATGACGATTAATACTGATGAAATCTTAAATTTTTTATTAGTTTAGTTTTCGATTTAATTTTTAAAACATTATTTCTAATATGCAAATTTTGACTTTGGGTGTATACAAAATATTATATTTTAAATTATTTAATTATATTTAATTTTTAATTTTACGATCATTAATTAAAATTTTTAAAATATAAATTTTTTTGTTAATTTAATTTTCCTTTAAAACATTAATTTTAAATAAATATGTCAATTTTGGTCTGGTTTATTTTGACAGAGCCATGGGCCAAAATGTTTCAGCCCAATCAAGTTACAGGCTCGCCTGTGACTCTACCGAAATAACAAAAATTATATTGTTTGTAATTTTTTTAAAAAATAAGGACAATTTTGCTATTTTTTTAAAAAATAGCAAAACTTGAATAAGTCTACACTGGTAAGCTCGTAGGAGAGAGAAACTTTTGACTTTGGGTCCACACAAAAAATATTTAACGTAGCATCCGAGGAAGAGACTAAACCAGAAGGATCTTAAACAAAGCGTGCTTTGTTGGTAGATTGTCTGTTCCGAGGTCAAAAATGAACGGGTACGGCGCTGGCCGGAGTGAGGAAGAGGAGAAAGGTCTGCTCTGGAAGCTGCCGGAGGTGAGGCTCAAGGACTTGGGGAAGGTGGGCCCTGGTTTCGGCCTTGGCGCCGGTTGCGGCGTTGGGTTTGGTGTCGGCCTCGTCGGAGGTGGGTTGCTCTTCCTTATATCTTATTGCTTAGTATTCCATTACTCTGCACTTGTGATAATTGAAGGTATCGAGTTTACTAAAAGAAGACAAACGATATCAAATTTATCAACGGGCGTTTAAAAAAGATACATAAATTTCGTTGCAGGTGTGGGGATAGGTCCAGGAATTCCTGGTCTGCAGTTTGGATTTGGGGTTGGAGCAGGTTGTGGAGTGGGTTATGGGTTTGGTTATGGAGTGGGGAGAGGTGTGGCTCACGATGATAAGCGTAGGTATTCTAACATTGGCAAGTATTTTCAGGGTCCTGGCAATCTTCCTACCCGGTAAGTTTTATCTTGTCAACTCTTTAATTTAGCTTCTTTGTTTGTCGAAATGAGGTTTTCAATTGCACGATTTCCTTGGATGCGTCACTTTTCAGTTAATTAAACTAAGAACTGATGAACTAGATGGCTTGGAAATTGAATACGGTCATTATTCAAAGTTAATGTTTGAAGTATTTGTATATTTTGGATTCTTGAATGACAGTTGTTTCTAAGTATCTTGTTCCTTGTCTCCTAGTGTCATGGTAGGAGATTTCTTCAGGAAAATTCGCTCATTGAAGTGCATAATTGAGAGTAATAAGTACATATGGATTCTCTCGAGACATTGATGTTTCAAAGGGTGTTCTTATCTTCTAGCACCTTTCCTAGTGTCATTGTTGCGAGAAATTATAATATTGCCTAGATTCATGGCTAGGGTACTCTTTTTTGAATTATATTATCTCAATTCTCCTAAAGTCTCTTGTTTTGTGAGATAATGTGGCCTAATAGGTAGTTGATTTGGGTAAGCCATTAGTGTACAAGGTGCTGAGGAAATTTCCAGTAGTTTCAAGCATATCTCATATTGCTATAGGTTAACCACAAACCTTGGGTCGATTTTTAATCCAGAGGAGTCTATTACAAAGGAATCCTTTCCTTAGTGGTATTAACAAAAACGTTAAAGCCCTTGTGGACATAGATAAGCATAGTGGTATTAACAAAAACGTTAAAGCCCTTGTGGACATAGATAAGCATACTTAACTAGCCAATTTGCACACTTTTTTTTTCTCAGCACACAAATTATTGTGCCTATCAGTTCCTATTCTCGAGCTCCTTGCAGTCCAAAATGATTTGATTGAGCAGGTTGTGCTGTTGCCATCTCCATCAAGATGACCAACGGCTTTGATTGAGTCTCGACTCCACCTCTACCTTTTGAAACCCTGTTTCCATTGTAGTGGCATTCATTTTCCTCAATGTTCAGCTGCAAATGTGCTGTTTGAGTTAAAGAAAATCTCTTGTAAATGTTGTTCGCACAATCAGGAATATGATCCATCAAACCTGCTTTTACATTCTTTATTTGTCGTCAATGTTTAATTTGAACAACTGGTCATTCCTTTTTACACTGATCCAAGTTTGCTCATCTTTTTACCTCTGGACTTCAATTTGCTAAAAATAGTGCACGTTTCCTTAGATCTCTGAATAACGACTCATCTTGGGTTCACAAGCTCAAACAATCAGGAATATGATTCCTTAATTAACAGTTACAGAAGTTTAAATATATTGGTAAAAGTTGGAGACTTGTAACTGCAAGAACAAAAACAGCAGTTGCATAGTTGTTTCTTCTTTTATCACATTATGTTTAGACAAAAAAGCTTTAGGAGTAACTTGCTGCACAGCTGCAAAGAATTTTGTAATTTTTGACTAACGTGCGTAAAAAGATATTATGTATTTGCCTAGTTTGTACAGCCTGTTCTGCATGTACAAAAGGAGCCTGATTTGGCCTGATTTGGCCTAACCAATACTAAAGATGGAAGTTACTAAGCTTGAGTGTTGGGGATTGAATGGTGATTATTGCAGTAACTTTTTAATGTTTTGGCTATAACCGTGAAAGAATCTGGAGCAGTAGGAACAATTAACTTAAAACTGAATGCCCGCCTTTCATGGTCAAGTAGGTCATGTAAGAGGGATATCAAGTGTCATTCTTTCTCTTTTGCTTTTGTTTGGTGATTTAAAGTCCTAGACACAATATGTATTGCCTTTGGTGTTTGTGTCCCTCTTTAATTGGCTTTATTGAAATCCTGTATGCAGACTTGCATTTTCGTGAATAATTAATGCATCTGGAAACTACTCAATATTTTCCACAGAAAAGTCTGCGAGCAAGAGTAACTATGTTCAAACGCTAACTCTTACATTCTGACATTCTGTATTACACCTGTTTAATAAAGACATGATAAAAAACCTGACTTCTCATTTTACCTGCAAATGACACTGTTAAAATCGTGTCAGACTGTAATTACTGTTTTTTCTTTTTTTTGGTGCATTTACGATGTAATTAGTGAATGTCTAACTTTGTTTGGTCTTGTCAGGGATGAGATTGGCGCGCTCGTTGATGAGTTGGTTATCAATTCCAAGAAGTTAGTCAGGGCAACTTCAAGAGAAATTGAGAAGTGGAGAAGATGAGTTAAGTCTGTTGGTTCAATGATTTACAAATTGTATTAGATGGAAGAATTTAATCAGCATATTCCAGCTTGGTTCTGAAATGCCAGATATAGATCAACGTATACCGTTCTTTGTGAATCTTCAAGCATAAAAATATATCTAGTTTCTCTGACCATTGATTTGGCGAATCCTTGGAAATGAATGTTGCGGCAGCTTTTAACTGTGAGTGATTCCAATATACGTGCCACGAAACATTATCCTCCCATTATGTGGAAATGATGCTCAGGATGCTTAAGGTTCACCAAGCTTTCCCAGGAATTTTCAAACAAACCATACAACTTAGTGTTGATATGTTCTGATACTATTTCAGTAAACTAAACTTGAAATCCAAGTGTTGGGTAAAGGCTTAAAAATTATTCAAGGTAAGTTACATAAATGCTACGAGGCTACAGCATTCGTGTGCTTTTTCCAACATCTGGTTTCAAATTATCTCTATGTGATATCCCAAACGCGCTCAAATCTTCTGTGCCAGCAACGCTGGCTCAACCCAGTGTCACTTACATAAATAGGTGGCTAGGATGGAGTGGGACAGGATAGGCCAGTATTGCTGGCACAGAAGATCAGATCCCATCCCAAAAGGCCTAATAGGTGGCTAGGATGGAGTGACACTAGGTTGGGCCAGCACAAAAGATCAGATCCCATCCCAAATGGCCTAATAAGTGGTTAGGATGGAGTGACACTGGGTTGGGCCAGTGTTGCTGGCACAGAAGATCAAATCCCATCCCAAGCGACTTAATAAGTGGTTAGGATGGAGTGACACTGAGTTGGGCCAGCGTTGCTGGCACAGAAGATCATATCCCATCCCAAACGGCCTACGTTGTGGAGCGTGTCAGGTAATTCAGGTTTAGCTGTGAAAGTACATCCTGGAATCCACAAATTATTTCCCTGCAAACAAGATGATAGGATCCACATAAACTATGATGGGTGGATAGGACACATAATATATTATCCAAAACCTGAGCAATCCACCAGTTTCACCAACACTCCACATCAGCAGCATCATCTGCCATGTCGTCAACTCTGGCCTATCAAACCTCGATATCAGATTGCACATTTTCCCATCCAACCAATCACAACCCACGATTTCGATTCCTGGGTGGCACTTCCACAGCCACCAGCTAAAGCTTATAGTATCTCACGCCTCTGCTTCTGCATGTTTCATTCTTAAACTACTTCGACACCATATAACGCAGAACCAACTTTTCAGGGCATTTTTGCAGAACAAAGGATATGGCTTCCTTGGCAGCTTCCACCGCCGCTACCTCCCTTGGAGTATCGGAAATGCTCGGAAACCCTCTAAACATTGGCGGCGCCACCAGGTCTGCTCCTCTTCCTGCATCAAGCCCCACAGCTTTGAAGACGGTTGCTATCTTCGGCAAGAAGGCCCCTGCTCCTAAAGCTAAGACCTCTTCGGTCTCTCCGATCAATGAGGAGCTCGCCAAGTGGTACGGTGAGTTCATATCAACCCAATATTTTTCTGGGTTTTGTTACATTCTGTTTGAGTGCTAAATTCTGGCCTAAACGTTTTATGGATGTGTTCATGTATTGGATTGTGGTTTCAGGTCCCGACAGAAGGATTTTCTTGCCGGAAGGGCTCTTGGACCGGTCTGAGGTCCCAGAGTACTTGACCGGAGAAGTTCCTGGAGAGTAAGATTGCAAATTCCACTGATTTTTTTTTTTTGTGTTAAATTGGACACACACTTGAAAGTGTGACCTCTTAAAGTGATTCCCATGTCTAAATTATTTTTGTGAACAACAGCTATGGTTACGATCCTTTTGGGCTCAGCAAGAAGCCAGATGACTTCGCAAAGTATGGACAATTCCTCAAAAGTCACTTCTTTCTTTTGTGTGTAGGAAATTTACTGAGAGTTTTAAGTCGTTTCTCACAGGTATCAAGCATTCGAGTTGATTCACGCCAGATGGGCTATGCTTGGAGCAGCTGGCTTCATCATTCCTGAAGCCTTCAACAAATTTGGTGCCAACTGTGGCCCTGAAGCTGTCTGGTTCAAGGTCTGTACTTTTTGCTTCTTCAATCGCTAGAGCTTTTGGATTAGAAGTTTAGTCGCTAATAGTCTTGATTCAAAACTGCATATAGTATCACTAATGATTTCTGTTGTTAACGTAATTGTTGCAGACAGGAGCTTTGCTTCTGGATGGGAACACATTGAACTACTTTGGGAAGCCCATCCCCATCAATCTAGTTTTTGCTGTCATCGCCGAGATTGTCCTTGTTGGTGGTGCTGAATACTACAGAATCACCAATGGCTTGGTATTATTCCTCGACCTTAATTTTAGCCTTCCTACTATTCCACACTTTTTGTTCTGTATACACAAATCTTAAGAAAATTTTACTTTCTATACATGCATAAGAACATCTGTGAGTAAGAGTTATAGATTCTGTCTCAAACGAAATGATGTTGCATTACCATGGTTGTATGGATGTTGGCTTTCAGGTTGTCCAAAATGCTAGTAAAAC
>JANTNU010000233.1:5269385-5280511 GCA_024752395.1 Erythroxylum havanense | reverse complement strand
TGTCATACATGTATGTACATATATATATATATGCTTGTACAATCAATTATCATTTACCGATATCTATAAAAACTATACTGCATATACAATGCAACACTTACCTGTACTCTATCCTGACCCGATTCAAATTGCCAATATATCTGTCACTCCAATAACGGAATGTTACAATAAGGACAATCTTCTTCAATTATATTTTAAGTTTTTTATTTTATTTCTTTTAAACCATATACATTTTGTTTTACCAATTTAACTTCCTTTAAAATATTGCTTTAGATAATAATATAACCAAATTCTAAAGTATAGCTAAAGTTAATGTGAGAATTTATCGTAAAAGTGATTTATTTCTTTGGAAACATCAAAGTTTGAATTAACAATTAATACATTAATATCGATATAAATTTGCTTATATCTATGAACTTGCATAGAAATGGCTACCTTTTATTACAATTTTGTAACGAAGACGTAGAAATAGAGCTTTGGTCAGATGGTGCACAACTAGGCTTGGCCCTAGGCGAGGGCAAGAAGGACAATTGCTTAATGTCCACTCTCATCAAAAATAAGATTGACAACAAAAAGGATTCATAATTTGTCTCATTTTATTCTTTACGAGAACTTTTGACTCTTTAAAGAGCAAGAAAAAAACCTAATAGGGATCTTTTTTTACTTTGCTCATAACCTATAAAATGTCAAAAATAACCCTGCGCACAAGAATAACAAAAACTTGAGGTACATGATGTTATTATACCACATAAATCAAGAAAAACTCTTTTTGCAATGACTCTTAAGTTAGTTGATGATTTTTTTTCCCTTTAGACGATTTATAGTCATAATAGTTCGAATACTTCTGGTTCAAGAACGGTTTTAAGAATATATATTATAGGAACTTAATAAAGGTAAAGAAGTATTATATAAACAACTTCCTTGCTAGAGATGTATATAATTTTTACCAAATGTATATAATTTTTACCAAATTTTCTGTTTTATTGAAAAGAGTTTGTTTAACATTGGGAGGAAGATTAATTATAAAAGGGTTGAAGAAAGATAACCTTTCGTCCCATTCAACTTTAAACAGCATTTCTAGTGAAATTAGTGTATATATGTATATGCATTGTCCAGATGTCACATTCCAGCAATATGCATGGATGTGTTAGTAGGCATTCATAGTAGCATGATAAGACGTGAAATAGACCTTACTTCATGCAATGAACAGGGTTGTGGACAGAGTTATTTGGACAGAGGATCAGCCCCTCTTACTTCATAGATAAGTTTTACTTGGAAACGTTAAAGGCGAGTATGTTCGTGCTTATCCAAGTTGAGACTGAAACAAGTGCCTTGAAACTAATGCCTAAAAAGAACAAGTATCAGAGAATAGTGGCTACTAAAATATAAAAGAAAGAGATCGGTGCGGCGAAAAGGACAAAAACCGTATTATGGAGGTCGAAAATGATGACCTAAAGAAAACAAACGTCGGAGAATCCTGTGTGTGTTCAAATACATACGAGTTATCATCACAATCGCAAATAAGATAAAAGTTATTGAGCTCGACCTCAGAAGGCCGAAGTGACTGGAAAATGGAAAACACACACGATTCTCTGACGTTTGTTTTAATAACTATAGGTCCCGAAGGTTGAAGTGACATGGATTCTCTTTGCAAAACGGAAAGCACACACGGTTCTCTAAAGTTTGTTTTAGTAACTATAGGATTTTTAAAATATTCAGAATAGATGATAAAAATTAATCAAAAAGTGAGTCTCGTGATAGCGGAATATTATGTATTTATTTCAAACAATAAATTTCACTTATTACTAGATGGTTGGGTTGATTGTGTTAAACTCAAGCTTAGACTTAGAACGGCGCATGGGCCTATTCAGGAACGGAGCCAGGGTCAACTCTAAGGGGGGGCCAACTCTAAGGGGGGGCCAGTATATCCAACCCACTTGACTAATGACTTTCAAGTTTCAACCGTAACTCCTCTTAATACTTAATGTTTTATTTATTTAATTTTTTAAAAAAACAAAGGATATTAGTATGATAATTAAATTTAAAATTTAAATATTATTTATTTAATTATATAAGTAATTTTTTAAAAAAAATTTGAAAGGGGGGGGCCATGGCCCCCCTCCCCTTCAACGTAGCTCCGTCGCTGGGCCTATCGGTTCATCCTTGAAGATTAACCTAATTTCTAAAGGTATTAACTGTATAAATTCATTACCCCATCATAAAAAACGGTACGATTCCAATAAATCTATTTTTCTTTACTTACCAGCCACCAAAAGCTCTCACAAAAAGCTAACTTAAGCATCAGAGGGGCGTACCGGAAATTAACTCCCGGCGTGCCTTTGTTGTTTTGCAGGTATCTTTGATCCAGAATCAGCCAATCTCACGGACCCAAGTAGCAGCGTCCAGTCTTACCAAAATCAGACAGAACCACTAGACAATGAGACTCATATATATATATTAATGTAAATAGTAGATCCGTTTTTATTTTAAAACATAAAAATTTTATGTCAATATTAATGTAACGTTTAATTTATGTGAAGTTAACTATGTCAAAATTTTCATTTAATTAGAGTCTATTTTGAGTATTTTGAAAATATTAGGTTTAATTTGAACGCTTTTAAACATTAAGATTTATTCTATATTTTATAATAAATGTGAAGGTTTCAAATGCAATTTTAATCTTTTTGCTCTCAGTTAAAATGTTTCTACACATTAGTATTAAAACATATATTTATTTAGATTTTCGTTATAGAGCACGCATGATTAGCAATGCAAAATGGTTACTGATATTTTCTTGACAATATAACATTGCATAATAAAATATTGAGATAATATTTTCAATGTGAAATACTTAGATATTAATAATTTATAATAACATAAAATAAAATAAATAAAAGTTGAGTATTGGATTAAAATATTACATTAGTATACATAATTTGTGGAGTGTTTAAGAGGCCTAGTGGGAGGAAGCAAGAGGCTCCTCCATCTCATGGGCTTCAATCAGATGCCATTCCATACGAGACCCAAGAGTTTTGCATTTTATTGTTTCACCAATTCTTTTAGGAATGGGCAGCCCGTGGCCCAGGTCGTGACTTGACGGGTCACTGTAGGGTGGAACCGACTAGACCTGACTTCATATAAATGATGTCGTTTTGTATCTTTTTATCAAGCCTTGAGACTTGGTCCAATCAAGCAATCTCAGCCTGTGGCTTGATCATCGTAAGCCGAAGGTTTTTTTTTTTTTGGGGATAAAATGATTGCACTCAGTACATATTATTAATATCGATAATTAAAACATCATACAGAAAAAAATGGCGGATATATCTCCCATTCGAAACTAGGCATAAAATTAGTTGCCCTAACAATTGTATGAATAACTTGATTCGCTGATTTTTTAACAAACGCAAAGGATGTAAGTGGAAGCTCCTGAAGTAAAGCTTTACAATCCTGAATGATCACATAAAAATATGAAGAGAAATCAAGCGTGGATTGCAAAAAAATGAGTTATTTGTCATTTTTGGTTATTCTTTTAAAATTTTTATCTATTTCAAAAGCTTTGGAAAGTTTTCATTTTTATCCAAATTTTTTCAGATTCTTCAGTTGATTTTCTCCCTTGAAAATACTAACGAAGCTTATACATACATATTTTATTAGTTATTAATAATATATTTGTTCTGTTATGTAATAATAGTAATAAATAATATAATAAATTTCTTATTTTTATTTATAATACATATTTTATAAATTTCAATAATTAATTTGTTGATATTTTAATAATTATTAATAAATTTATAACTTTTTTATTATTTTATTGATTTATTATTTTATATATCATTATTTGTATAAAAATAAATAAATATTTAATATATAATGTTAAGTTTTCATTATATAAATATTTAATATATAATGTTATATAATACAAATTAATTTTTATTTTATTTTGATAAAATTTTATTAATACAAATTAAAAATTTATATAGTTTTATTAA
Source organism: Erythroxylum havanense (assembly GCA_024752395.1). NCBI lineage: Eukaryota > Viridiplantae > Streptophyta > Magnoliopsida > Malpighiales > Erythroxylaceae > Erythroxylum > Erythroxylum havanense. The sequence continues at coordinate 5,276,522 of JANTNU010000233.1, read as the reverse complement.
ATGTTTTTTAAATCAAATTTAAATTTCTTTTATTACATCTTTTGGGCAAATGAATTTGATTATCTCATAATTACCATATAATTATTAGAGCTCTTCGTATGCAATACATTTTAGGTCTTTTGATATCAAATATGGTACTTATGCTACGATTCAAAAATAAAGACTTAGAAAGAAAACATCAATCAACAAATTATAAATTTAATTACGAAATAACAGTTTATAAATTTAATTAAAAGATATGCCAATGCAAAAAATATTTTCAATATTTTGTTATTTGTTTTTGGTGTTATCGATAATAAAAACTTATTTTAACATTTCTTTTTCTTTAACTTTATTTTTTAATGTTTCATATTTTTTAAACTTTACTTTCTTTCTAACATTTCTTATATTTTAGACTTTACTTTTTTCTATTCTTATTCTTTCTCTTCAATTCTTGATACAATAATCTCAAACATAGTTTGCAACTTGGCCTGTCGTGGCCCAATATGAAATTAACAGTTAAGGTCCCAATTGATTATGTACGATTATCTCAATTGGTTCACCTCTACTTGTGGGAGTTAGGGAGTTTACTTTTAAGTTTTTACAAATTCAAATAACAAAAAAATCTTTAGAAACTTAAAGGCGAGTAAGTTCGTGCTTATCCAAGTTGAGACAAGTGACCTGAAAATAAGACCTAAAAAGAACAAGTATTAGAGAATGGTGGCTACCAATATATAATAGAAAGAGATCAGTGTAGCAAAAAGGACAAAAATCGTATTGTGGAGGTCGAAAATGATAACCTAAAGAAAACAAACAGTGTGTTCAGAAATATATCAGTTATCACAATCACAAATAAGACAAATTATTGAGCTCTACCTCAATGCCCGAAGGCCGAAGTGACCGGATTCCCTTGCAAAAGGGCAGAAGGTGGCTGATAGATAGGGCTTATGAATTTGATCAGTCTCATGGAGATGTAATTGAAGTAAGTAATGATATGTTGACATGTGTATTGACTGGTGGTAAATTGTTATCTTGGCGTGCTTATAATTTTTTCGCTAAACCTACTACTGATTTTTATGTTACTTTATCTGCTGAGATTGATTGTGTTGAAGATATTCTTCGTTTTGACAATTTTATTTTTGTTCAGGGAAGATTTCAAAGTATATGTGTGACTATTCGTCGTGTTTTTTTGACATTTTTTGTCCTAAAGGGGAGAATGGATTTGTGCATTTGATGATTATATGTCCAATTATCTCCTTTCCGAGGAGTTTTGACTATGTGACAAGCAATGCCAAAAAGGAAAAAATTGTTAAGATATATGATATGTATTTTATTATTTGGTTTTGACATTTTTTTGATAATTAGACATCTAAGATAATGTTGATGAGTTTAAAATTCAAATCTAAGTTAACTGCATTTAATTGGGTAGTATCCACTAGCTTATGGTGTGACTAAATAACAATTCTTGTCCAACTTAGATTTTTGGAATAATGGTTTAAGTGTGATAGAACTCTATCTTGATTTAGAGTGTGTATAGATCATGTCTATATGTGTGCAGAAGTGAGTTGCGTGAGATCTTTAGATGGTGTATGTGTGAAGACTCGTTGGTGAAGTAGGGAACAAATGCAAGATTGATTGAGTGAATTACGTAACACACATTAGTGGTAGGAGTGCAGAATGTGAAATTGGAAGAGGGTGTACGTGTGTGTCTCTAGCTACGTTTTTGTCTTTTGGGTGTTAGGGTGGGAACTAACATTTTTCCTATCTTTGGTTGGCTGCACGATTGCTGGGAATTTTGGTTGGGAGCTTTCAACTTTGGGATTTTTAAGTTGAATGGGTCCTTATTAATTCACGCAACATATCTTGATAGTGTATGTGTGCAACCTTGAACTTCTTTATAAATTCTTTTTTGGACATCACTTCAGCTGAGTTAAATTGTTGATTAATTTTTGGTTTGTGTAGTGTCTCTTCTTGGACTGCGGTGGTGCTGATTTTTAGGTTAAGGGATTGTATATTTGTTGTAACCTTTTCTAACCAATTACATCACTTAGTTGTATCATTGGCGCTGTAATTTTTCTTTAGTGCTGATTTTACATTGTTAATTCATCCATCTTGTTGCTGCATTTTTTGTTAATTGGGTGACGTAAGTGAAATAACCTTAAATCTTATGTCGCCATGGGATTACTTCAAAATTTAATCAAGGATTGCATATAGTGTAACCTCTGGTCATTCTCTTTGAGGATCCAAAAAAAGGAAATTAATTTCCTAAGTAACTAAATGCAATACAACCTAAACTATAGAATGGAGTGTGATTTGAGCAATTACCACTAAAATTTGCAATAAAGTAGAAGAAATATAAAGAACTTGTTTTGGTATTTTAAATTTAAAATGGGTGATATGAAATGATAGTGAGTGAATATAATAAGAAGAAAAACACAAGTAATTAAAAATGATAAACTCAACCTTCTAATTCAATAGCGCAGTTAATCATCACTCAAACAAATATTGGAGTTAAAATAAATAAATCAAGAGTTATAATCAAGCTTTTAATCCAACAACTGAGCCACCTCAATTTGTTACAAAAATATTTTCCAAAGTCCCAATCTACTAACTGTCATCAGAATAATAAAATAAAACCAAGGATACTAAAACCCAATGCTCAATTTTTACTCAACAATTAAGAAAACGGAATTAATACTATCAACTAATCTAACAATCCAATCATTCAAGCCACCTTGAATAATCACCAAATATTCACTAAATCTTAATACAAAGTTTTGACCCAAAACAAAGCAATGACATTGAACCAAAATTAGCACAATATCAGTTGCTAAATAATAACCCAGCCATATAAATCTTCCAATTCAAAGATATAATCCATACATAACTCTAAATAATTAAATAGTTATCCTGAGGCTAAGAATCACTAAATAATCAAATGGGTAGAAGATAAATGCAGCTTAAACTCCCCTATGAAAACCCAAACTCTTGCCATTGCCATTGAATAAGAGCTTATGATGAATTAGCCACAGCAACTTATGGAAAACGCTGTCAATGTTGAGATTCGGTGGTCAGCCATGAAAAGTTGGAATGTTAGTTTGGATTTGTGGGCGATGAGGAAGAATCACCGAAACCTAGCTCCCTCTTCTCTATAGAACACCCTCATCCATATCTACTCTTCCTATTTTCGTTTTTCTCTTATTTGCCTAACCCACGTACACACCACACAACCGCCTGTAGCATGATATGACTAATTAATCTCCTAGTTTTTAGTCCACCGTGACTATTCACTCCAAACCCTTGTAGGCCTTACATTTCTCTTCATGTTGTTGTTTCTTCTCACCATGCACGCACCTCACATTTCTCTTCACGTTGTCGTTTTTAGGTCTCCTCTTCAATGTCCCACTACTGCTCTTAACATTATCGTTTTTTTTAATCTTTTCTCTAGCAGTTTGAATGCCTTGGATCACTACTTTTTAATCTTTTTGAGCTCTAATTTCTCCAAGTACCCTATAATAAAAATTACAGATAAAGTAACATCAATTGTCCAAAATAAATTTATCATAGATAAACACAAATTAAATGTAAGGCACAATAATTCAAATAATAATCAAATAATTCTATAAAGATCAATTATAGTGACAAAAGCCCTTTCACTTGATAGGAAAATATATATAAATAAATGACTTTGTCAACTCCCCAACACTTAGCCTTTTTTACTCCTAGGCAAATTATCAGTAAAGAGAAATCTAATAGTTAAACTCAAGGCAAGCAAACATAAAACCAACAAGGTAAGAATATGCAATCTACACAAACAACCTTTATCCCTAATCAACTAACAGTTATGGAATGCTTCGGTGCAAAGAAACTAACAGTAGAGACATAACAAGATAGAAGGAAAAGAAACATAATAGATTTCTCAAAGGTACAAGTGTCTCATTTATCTCTCAAATAGGAAATTTTTCACTCAATCCACCTAGATTAGCACCTACCATAAGCTTGTAAAGATTATACTATCTCCACCACTAACATACTATAGATTCATGATCAAAAGGACTTTGTAAGGTTGTAATGTTGATAAAAGGATAATGAACGGATGAAATGGAAATAATGACAAATGCAATGCATAAGCATTAAGAAATAACTCAAAATGAGCTAAAGTGCATCTATCAAATGAACACCAATGTACAATTATCAACTTTAAAGACCCAATCTTTAATCTTCAATCCACCAACGGATGCCATATTTCAAACTTTATTCTTTTGGGCCAAATTATTCTCTTTTTTTCTTTTTTGTTTGTTTCTTTTTTTGCTTTTTTTGTGGTGTAGAAATTAGGCAATCAATCCAAGAGCTGATGGACAACACCTGAAGCCATAAATTAACCAAAAACATAAGATTTTGTATAGTTCAAAACTTGAACGTGGACCTTCACCTTCTTCCTAAACAAGATTTGGGAGGAGGCTCCTAAAAAGTCCAACTTACATTTTTTTAGACAAATCTTCTTAAAGATTCAACAACTCAAAAGCCTCACCTTCATTACTTTTTTTCCTAACCCAAGAACATAAAAAAAGCAACATCAATTTTGCTTATTTAATCATGAAAAACAAAATGTAACTCATACAAAACACTTGTTCAAAAACAATGGAATGAATGAAAGTGAAGGGCTCAAAGGGGTAAACAAAGGTCAATTGAATAGACTTGTATTTGGGTAAAGGGGTTTAGAAATGAATGCCCCTATCATGCTCACAAATGTAGGTATTAACATAGCTTTGAAAAAGAATCTATACAAGTTCTGGAGGTTAACCAAGCTAGGTAGAAATCACACAAGATGAGAAAGAAAAGTAAGGCTAAAAATTCCTTCCAACAAGGCTTTATCTAAGATATTTCTTCCCTAAAATCAAACTATATAACAAGGTTAGTAACTATGCATCAAAGGCATTTCACTATGCTAATCATCTAAGAATAAAAATTGCTCAAATCAAAATGCATTCAAACCTTGACATGTCAATGTTCACGTGCATAAGCAACAAGGATTTGAAAACAAAACCCAAGGATTGCAAAATTTAAGTCAGAAGGTGGGAATCATTGCAGCAAATCATTCTCAAGAGAAAAACCCAATCAATTTTGCTCAATCAAACAAACAATGCCTAATGAAAAGTCACTAAAATGGCAATCCACGCAGTGGCAAACAATTAAGCAAAAACAATCCCTCCCCAGACTTATTAAGAAAAACAATTGTAGCGAAAGGTAAGAGCAAGGGGAACCTAACTATCAAAAACTAAACAAAATAGACAACTACAACTACTTCCTACCAAAAAGGTTCCCTCCCCCACATTTATTTTAGACTATCTCAACAGAAAAATATGACCATCAATATGATAGAAGACCCATCTCAGCAGTCTTGGTTTAGACTGAGGCTTTATGAACAAGTACCACGCCATTGCATAATATGTAAAAACAACCATTTGAGAGGTTATTAGATATTGTCTAAACTTATCTAAAACAAAGATTATAGTAAAAAATTCCTTCTCAATAGTGGTATAATTCACTTGAGCGGAGTCAAGTGTCTTCAAGGGATCTTACTCTAGATCGTTTTTCCTCCCTCTGACTAAGCATAACACCAATTGCAAAGTTAGAAGCATCACAAGACAGCTCAAAGGGCAAATCTCAGTTACGTGCAATTAGAATAGGAGGTGAAATAAGCAAGGATTTCAAAGTGTTGAAGGCATGTCTACATTTATCATCAAAGTAAAAATCAATATCTTTTTTCAACAATGTAGAAAAGGGTAAAGAAATTATGCTAAAATCTTTTACAAAGTGTCGATAAAACCTCGCATGTCCCAAGAAAGACCTCAATTCTTTTAGATGAGTAGGATAAGGAAGTGAAGAAATGATTTCAATCTTGGCTCTATCAACCTCAATCCCCTTTTGGGAGATGCGATTACCTAAAAATATGCCACTATCTACCATAAAATGACATTCTCATAATTCAAAACCAATCTCCTTTGAATTCATCTACCAAGAACACGTTCAAGGCTAAACAAGCAATCATCAAAGCTATCACCATAAACGATGAAGTCATCCATAAAAACCTCCATATTTTGCTCTAATAAATCATAGAAGATTGCCATCATACACCTTTGAAAGGTGCCTGGAGCATTACACAACCAAAATGGCATCCTTCGATAAGTGTAGGTACTAAAAGGGCATGTAAAAGTAGTCTTCTCTTGGCCTGCAGGTGCAATCAGTACCTGGAAGTAACCTGAAAAGCCATCAAAAAATAATAGTGAGATTTTGCAGATATTCTTTCTAACATTTGATCAATGAAATGTAATGAAAAATGATCCTTCCTAGTTACTTCGTTCAACTTCCTATAGTCTATGCACATTTTCCAAGCATTTTGAACTCTTAATGGAATAAGTTCATCACTCTTATATCTTACTACTATGATACCGCTCTTTTTCGGTACTACCTGTATCGGACTCACTTACTTAATTTCTGATATGACATTTATGATCCTCGCACTCAATAACTTAGATACCTCCTTTTAATCATATTATGAATAAGAGGATTCGACCTCCTTGGTGGTTGTTTAACTAGCTTGGACCCGTTAACCAAAAGTATCTTGTGTGTGCAAACTAAGTGATCAATTCCTAGTATGTCCCCTAAAGACTAACCTATAACCCTCTTATATCTTTTCAACACAAAAACTAATCTCTCTTCTTCAGAACTACTCAGGGGACTGGAAATAATAACAAGCAATTTGCAATTATCAGCAAGAAAGACATATTTCAAGTTAGAGGGAAGATGTTTCAATTCTAAATCAGGGGGTTGCATAATAAAAGGAACCATCTTTGGTATATTAAATGCATTCAGTATGAGTGGTGCATCCATGTGGCTTGGGGAAGAGGATAGAAGCTTAGTCTGGTGCATATGTCGTCCACTTCCCGATTCAGTGCCACCATCAGATGACCTGGAAACAACAAAATTAGGATCAGTTTGATCAATAGAAATAGAAAGTAAATTAAAAATGAGAGTGGTATTATAAGAGGTTAGATCAGTAGCAGGCTCACTACTATCCTGTAACATCCCACCCCCTCCTGGAAGGGTAAAATAGTAAAATTGGCATAGGATGAGACTAATAGGGATGTATGAGTA
>JANTNU010000233.1:5214923-5235433 GCA_024752395.1 Erythroxylum havanense | reverse complement strand
TCTGACTTTTTTGGCTGTGTGAGTAGAGGAGGACATCTCAGAGGATAGGGGAACGGTGGCCGGAGAGGCTCCAGGCACAGGGGCGAAGGGATCACTGAGCAAAGTTACTGTAGCAATGTTACTGTAGCAATTGGGAGTAGGAACAAAGTTTTGATGCGTACATAGACTTTCAACCTCATCTATACAATGTCTCACTGTGTAACCAAACGCCATCCGATGTCGAAACATGACATCCCATTTATTACCGCTTGAATTCAATAAGGAAAAATAGTTTGGTTCTGAGACAAATTCTCAAGTAAAAAAAAGAGCATCCTTGACCTTTTCTCCTCGTGCTAAAAAAAGACAGACCATTTATTTCTCTTTCTAACGTACATATCGAAAATACAGATGAAAGCTATATTATGTCAGTACTGGCACATGAATACTGACTAAAGCTCGTAGTTAGGTGCTTAATTTAAGTGGAACATTCGTTGTAGATAAACTATTTTATGTCTGGATACTTACACGTGAATACTGACCAAAGGAACAGTTGATGCTTGACAGTACAAACGAATTCTGAAAAATGTTGATATAGTTCCATTCCCTTCTCAAGGATACCGCAGGATTCTGGAAATAAAAGGCAGGTAAGATTACTAGAAGTTCCAACTTTTGCTGCCTCTGCTACAATCGTGGAAGCAAAGCATATACACGTCTTAATTAGGTACTTCCCAAATCAATGAATGGCATGTAGCCATTTAATGTAAGATTTAAGATCTGAATTCTGATTGGTTTTCCTTGTTTGTGGACTTTATTTTCTTTTTAATTTATAAATACATATATACTATTTAATCAGTTAATATTAATTCCTAAAAAAAGTTATGATTAATGTAATTTAATTATTCAAATTATTTTAATTTTGTAAATAATTTAAATTTTCAAATTTTTGATTAATTATTTAATAAATACTTTTACATATTATATATGTTTTACTATTGAATCACAATGTCTTATTTTCTCTAATACAGGTTGTTATTAGTTAATTTAAGCTTAGGTTGTTACTGATAATACTAGAGTAGGTCGCCATCAATACAATGTTAGACAAAGACAAACCAAAAAAAAGTTGTGGACCTATAATGGACCTCTATTCTCCAAAGATGATGAGGACCTAAAATGACATCGATGACAAATTCTTGAGCATTAGACACCTTCCACCCACGTCAAATCCTCTCTTAATTTCCTCGATCCTAATTCTGTTCTATTAAATTTTTATATAAATATATGGATAAAATTTAATAAAATATGATAGAAATATCAGAACTAGAACAGAAGATTTGATCTTCGTAAAATGATATTTCAATTAAGCTAGCTTTTGATCAACCGCTAAAAATTTTAAAAATCGAAAGATCATAATTTTAAATTATAAAAACATTCTTTTTGTAAAATACAAAAGAAAATTTGCATATAATTGATGACTCTCTTTTAATTTTCACAAATCGAAGAGCTTCGAATCCTGAAATTTACCCCTATTATAGTAAAAAGGAACGAGATATTTTGCACAATTTTTTTAATTATGACTTTTCAGTTGAGGATGAATGTCAAAATTGAAATGAGAGGTTCAGGATTTTATAAGCTTATAAATAATATTATTGATAAATATTTAATTAATTATTTTTAACCATGAAACTCTCTTAAATTCAAAAGTTAACATAAAAATGATGCTGGTATCCTTATTCCTTCATTTCAAAAGAAGAAGTGTATTATGCATTCAAGTCATGTAATCGGAAATGTTCAAGTTAAAAGCCTTATCTAGTTTGTTAAGGTATTGTAGATATTTTTGTTACTCATTTTGTTATTTATTGATGTATCTATGTAACATTTTATTTAGTTAAATAGAACGATTCTTTACACAACCTAATCTTTATATGGTATCAAAGCTAGTTCATTCTAACGGAACACAAAATTTTGCTTTCAAGCATTTTTTGTTGTTCTTGTCGCTAAAGATAACCCAGGCGCCTTGAATATGCAAACTGGATTCAAACTCACTGGACATAATTATCCAGCTTCGAGAGTCCAGCTTACTTCATTGTTCATCGGTTACGACTTGTTGGGATATGCCGATGGCAGTACTCCATGTCCTGAAGAAACTGTAGTTGACTTCAACAAATCGATAAGGCAGGATTGCCTTGTTCTCTATGTCGTCACAAGTTCTATTGATGCAGCAATCATCAACATGTTAGGCGACGTGCAGACGTCTCATCAAGCTTGGGCTTTACTCGCTCGACTGTACGCAAATAAGTCTCGTTCCCGCATCATGACTTTTAAGGAACGACTAATTAATCTCACAAAAATAGACTAGATTGTTTCGAAGTGTCTCCAGTGAATCAAAAGCATCGCTGATGAACTTGCTATTATTAGCAGTGTTGTAGACGACACAGACCTCATCATTCACACTCTTAATAGCCTTCCAATTGAGTATAACGATTTGTGTGCGGCTCTCTGGGCTCGTGAGAGTCCAATTTCCTTTGAAGACCTTTATGACAAACTTTTCAATCATGAAACGTTTCTAACAAAGAAAAATGGAAGTTTTCCTACATCTGCCATCACTGTAAATGTTAAAACTCAGGTGTGGCAATCATAACATGGAGGAGGATAAATGTCGGGTTAGCACTATCAGTGCCCTGGATACCAGTTGATGCAAGCAGCTCCCAAATCCAATTTTCTACGTGATGTAATCTGCCAATACTGTGACAAGCCTAGGCACTCAACAAAGGACTGCCAGAAACTACGACGTGGGCTCAAAATTGGTGCAAGACTAGGTGCTCATCTTGCATTCTCACATGTCGGTACTACTGGTGCGACGCATTTTGCATCCCAGCCTGGTGCAATACAATTTGTTTAGCTTAGCACTCTCTACGCCTGAAGTGAGCTACCAACATCTATAATCACAGCAGGAACGTTATTACGCAGCATCCGCACACATCAGCTCCTCAGCGAATGATCCCTCGACATATCCTGCACAATCAGTACCTACTCCTTCGGCTCATTCAGCACCTGCTGCAGCCTCTTCCTAAGATTGGATTCTCGATTCAGGGGCATCTCACCATATCACTACTGGGCTTTACAAATTGAGCCTTAGCATGCTGTATTCGGGCAATCAAAAACTTCAAGTAGGTGACGATTTCAATCTCCCAATCTCTCATATGGGAAGTTTTCGGGTTCCAACCAACACAAAATCTTTATTTTTTGACAATGTTCTTTATGTACCAAACATCAGTCGCAATCTTAATTCAATAAAAAAAATTTGCATTACTAACGGAGTTTATGTGGAATTTTTTCCAAATTTTTTCAAGTGGAGGACTTACGGACAAGAGCAGTACTTCTCACGGGATTTAGTTATGGAGATCTATACAATCTCAATCTTCGCAACCTAACACCAATAGTTTTGTTCACCAAAGCACTACAACCTGATGTTCTCCATCACACGCTTGGTCATCCGTCTCTTAGAGTCTCTCGACATCTCTAATCCTTATTTCCACTTAAGAGTCCATCAGCAGTCATCTGTTTGTGTCTCGCGCAAATGCGCAAACGGTCATAAATTGCCATTTTCTTTTCAACATTTAGTTAGTAATAAGCCAATGTAACTTCTGTTTGCGAATGTTTGGGGTCCGACTCCAATGGTCTCTCTAAATAGTTATAATTTTTATGTCATTTTTGTAGATCATTATGTTACAACACCCGTCGAATCTACTTCATATTGCAATATTTTGGGCATTTTACAATATGTGACTATCACTCGTCCATATATGAGTTATGCAATCAACAAGTTGTCACAATTTATGCACAAACCTTTTAACACTCACTTTCAATAGCCAAAACGAACTCTTTGGTATTTGAAGTTCACATTCGATAATGGTCTTCAACTATCTCACTCAATGAATCTTAAACTGGAAGCCTACGGTGATGCTGATTGGGATGGCGATGTGGACTCCAAAGTCTTCACCTCTACCTACATTATCTACTTCGGTGGAAATCCTATCTCATGGTACTCCAAACATCAGAGGACTGTAGCTCGCTCATCGACTAAAGCGGGATATCGAGCTATAGCTAACACAACAATGGAAATCATGTAGCTAAAAAAACTTATTAAGGAATTGCTTCTTCACATCCCTACACTTCCAATTTTTTTGTGATAACATCAGTGCCAGTTATGTTTGTTCCAATCCTGTCTATCATTCAAGGATGAAACATCTTGCACTTGATTATCATTTTGTCCGGAAACAAGTACAAAACAATCAGCTTCAAGTTTGTCACATTTCCACTCACGACCAAGCTGTGGATGCACTCATTAAACCACTCGCTTGAGCTAAATTTGAGACATTTTGAGACAAGATGAACGTTTTCGAAAGAAAGTTCATCATGTGGGGGCATGATGAGGCATGACTTAGTTGTAGATTATCTACTCTTCTTATCTAGTTTATTAAGATATTGTAGATATTTTTGTTACTTATTTTATTATTTATTGATGTATAATCTATATAACATTTGATTTGGTTGAATAGAATGATTCTTTACACAACCTAATCTATAATAACACGTTAAGTGAGTTTAATATATTACTTACAACATGGTAACAAATTTTATTTATATAAATATTTGTTTTTCTCCAACTCATTTCTTAATTTTCAAAACAACTTATTTGATATGTGCAATTAATAAATTATTACATACTTTTGAAATTTTACTACTAAAACTTTGCATCTATCTCTTATAACTTGTACATTATAACTAATGATTAAAAAACTCAACTAGTTTGACCGGTTTGACACTAAAAATCTTGAATCATTTAACTTTTTGATTCAGATAAAAATTAATCAATTTATTAATTAATAGATCAATTTTAAAATTAATAAGTTATTATATAAACTATAATTAATCAATCTTTATGTAAAAATATCTTTTGTAATTAAATTTCATAATTTTGATAGATATAACTTTCAATCATATTTCAAAATTTTAATTTTATTCAATCTTTATTTAACTTTAAGATGGTTTAATACCGTTGAACCTTTTAAACCTAACTTTTAGTCTAATTTTAAAATATTAATTATAACACATAATTTACATTTTTTTACAACACTTAACATTATTTTTAAAAAAATACTATATTATAATCACATGGTTGGTGACTTTATAATCAACTATTTAAAAAACACAATTTTTTGCTTTACTTACCTTAGAGTTGCGGCGTACGCTTTCCATCATCCCCGTGCATGTCGGCTTCCACGATATTTCCTTGAGGGGCAACGAATGAAAGAAAAAGCTTTGGTTGCTGACACTTTGCTTTCTATTCTCTGCTGGACCACAAATTATTGGGCTCTTCTCTTGACCACCCACCGGTTTGCTGTCAAGATTGGCGATTGACAGTAGGAGCATATTATTTTACAAAATCTTTACCGTATAGTCAATACTTTAGCATAATATGATAAAAGTTCAAATTCAAGCTTTCCATGTAGTCTATATATAGACAAGTGAACGTATATTTACAAAGATTCTCTACTTTATGATTGTTTTTTTAATGGTAAAGCTAAAATAAATATGTGTAAAACTATTATCTTTAATGTTAAGAATTAAACAAAAAAAATTTGTATTATAAATCAATTATTAAAAAATTCAACTGGATCTGTCAATTTGATCTTAAAAATTTTAAACTGTTCAACTTTACGTTTTGATTTTTAACTTACAAGTTCGATTTATTTTAATAACTCTTTTTATTAAAAAATTATCAGTTTACTAATTAATCAATCATTTTTATAATTAATATGTTCTTTTAAACTAAAATAAATAAATAAATTTTTATTTAACAATTTTTTTAATTAAACTTTAACTTCTTTGATAGATAAGAATAAGGTTGTGGGGAACAGAAGATATGTTCTCAACTTTGGCACCCATATTTTGTGGTGTTTATTAATATATATTTTTATTTTGAAAAACACAACATCAAGATTAGAAAAGAAATTTACTATAATTAAGAATTTATGATGTTTTCTCCAATTAAAAGAATTTATCCTCTTATAAAATCTATGTTATTTTAACAAGAACAAGATTAGAATTAAAAGAATTAACCTAAAGGAAACACATAAATTGTAGCTTTAGGAATATACCAAATAAGAAAACTCAAACTGTCAAAGTACTATTTTTATTGAAAAAGGTTAGAAATAAAAAACGAGAGAGAGAATGCAATATAGCTATCAAGGACAAAACAAAACCTATTACCAAAATTTCAATAACTTACAAGAAATAATAAAATATTTTTTAAAAAAATATATGTTACCATAATATGTATAAACTCTTGGCTAATAATAACAGAAAAATGATTATTGAAAATTAAATTGGTCGCTCAATACAAATTCTTTAACAAAGATGAAACCATGGTTAAGAGTTTATTAAATAAAAAATTTAAAAGTTTAAATTAACGATTAATACTTTAATATTGGTTAAAATTTAAGTTGTTGAGAAAGGAGATTAGGAATTTAACTGAAAAGAGTTCCTCATAAACCCTTTAAAATTTTTGACTTAGTACATATACGAGTTTGTTTTCCACCTTAAATAAGAAAAAGGATAAACAGCATTTCTAGTGGAAGTAGTGTATGTATGTATATACGTTGTCCAGACGTCACGTTCCAGCGGATGTGTTATTAGGCTTTCATAGGAGCATGATAAGACGTGAAATAGACCTTACTTCAGAGAAACGTTTTATTCGGAAAAGTTTAAGGCGCCAGCAAGTTCGTGCTTATAGCCTTATCCAAGTTACTTGAAAATAGTACCCAAAAAGAATAAGTTTGAAAATCGGACCGGATTGACCGGTCTGATCGATTCAATTTATGATCGATCGATTATTCAGTCTGATTCATTTTTAAAAATCGGTTCTCAATTGAATCAGTTAGAATCGATCAAAACTGATCAATTGATCGGTTGAACAGGTCCGACCACTGGTTTAATAAAATTTTTATTTATTTATTTATTTTTTGTATATTTTTTATATTTTAATATTATATATAATTAAATATAATTATTACATAATTATAACGTCACACCGATTCGACTAATGATTAAATCGTTAAATCGATTAAATAACTTAAATTCAATGATTAGTTCAAATTTCAATTCACCGTGTAGCAAAAAGGACAAAAACCGTATGGAGGTCGAAAACGACAACCTACAGCAAACAAACGCCAGAGAATGGTGTTTGTTCAAATACATATCAGTTATCACAATCGCAAATAATACAAAAATTATTGAGCTCGACCTCGGTGCCCGAAGGCCGAAGCTATTGGATTCCCTTGCAAAGTGGAAAACGCAAACGATTCTTTGTTTTAATAAACTATAGGATTTTTTAAAATATTCAGAATATATGACCAAAAGTAATCAAAAAGTGAATCTCGGAATGTTATGTATACATTTCAAACAATAAACTCTATTTATTACATGACAATGAAATTCATATATATATATATTGTAAATAATAGGTTCGTTTTTATTTTAAAAATAAAAATATTATGTCAATATTGATGTGATGTTTAATTAACGTGAAGTTAATTCTGCCAAAATTGTTATTTAATTAAAGTCTAATTTGAATGTTTCTAAAATGTTGGGTTCAATTTGTATCTTTCGAAATATTAAGATTTGTTCTATATTTTATTGTAAATGTTAGGGTTTAAAATGCATTTTTATTCTTTTTGTTCTCAATTAAATTGTTTCTACCCATTAGTATTAAAACATATATTTATTTGGATTTTCGATAATCAATTTTTGTTTTGGATATAGTTTATAGAACACGCATGATTAGCAATGCAAAATGGTTATTGATATTTTCTTGACAATATAACATTGCATTATAAAATATTGAGATAATTTTTTAATGTGAAATATTTAGATATTAATAATTTATAATATAATAAAATAAAATAGATAAAAGATGAGAATTGAATTAAAATATTACATTTGTATAATTTGTGAAGTGTTTAAGAGGCCTAGTGGGAGGAAGTAAAAGGTCATGGGCTTCAATCAGATGCCATAGACCCAACAGTTTTACATTTTATTGTTTGACAAATTCTTTTAAGGATGGGCAGCCCATGGCCCAGCTCGTGACTCAATAGGTCACTGTCCGACAGGGCCGGTTGGACCTGACTTTGTTTTTTTTAAAAAAAGAATGTGATAAAATAGTGTCGTTTTGTATCTTTCCGACAAATCCTATGACCTAGTCGGGCCAAGTAGTCTTAGCCTGTGACTAAATCAACCTAAGCCGAAGTTGGATCGAACCATATTTGTAATCCTTAATTATTCTTTTAAAATTTTTATCTATTTCAAAAGCTTCGGGAAGTTTTCGTTTTTATACAATTTTTTTTCAGATCCTCGGTTGATTTTCTCCGTTAAAAATAGTAACAAAGCGTATACATACATATTTTATCAGTTATTAATAATATATTTATTAATTTAAATACTAATAAATTAAATATTTTATCTGTTATGTAATGATAGTAATAAATAATATAATAAATTTCTTATTTTTATTTATAATACATATTTTATTAATATCAATAATTAATTTGTTGATATTTTAATAATTATTAATAAAGTTATAACATTTTTATTATTTTATTGATTTATTATTTTTATATATCATATTATCATTACTTATTTACTTGTATAAAAATAAATAAATATTTAATATATAATGTTATATAATACAAATTAATTTTTATCAATGTTGCTTGCTTTCTTTCGTCATTCTCGAAAGACCTCTCTTCTCAGAAGATTCAATCGTGCTTCCACCATCTCCATCAGCTTTAGGTTTTGTTTTCCCACAACCAGCTTCATCCTCACAACACTAGCTTGTGAAACCATAGTTCTGCCATTACTGTACCGGAAGATTTTCTCCAAGAGACTGTTCTTCAAAGTTTTCTTCAAGAGACTTCAAACTCTTATAACTCCTACTTCTTGATGATGGAAAATCTCTCTTGGAAAATCACTTCCTCTGTTTTAACTCTGGAATCCACATCCTCTGCTAAACTCGTAAAATATCTCCCTCATGCTCAAGACAATATAATACTTCTTCTTTAGACGATTTATCAGTGCTCTTAAGAGAAAACATCCCCTGTAAGCCTTCAGTTCTCAATACCGGTAACAACCCTGGAACAATTACAAAAGATAAGGAAGCAGTTGACAGTTCTCACCTTTTGGAGCTCGAAAGAAAAAGCTATTTACTCATCCTAATAAAGTCTCCTTCAAGCACTTTCAAAATGTAATAAGTGAAGGTATTGTCACTCCACCGACTGAACTCCTTAATGCAGGTGCTCAGGTGTGGTCTTTATCTTTAATCGGTTCTTTTGGAGTAAGAGACTAGCCTTCCAGTAATCAATGTATGGGCAAAAAGTTGATGGGGTTCTAAAGGGTTAGATGAGATTATGTTAAGAGAAGATGGACCATTTTTATTTAAGTTTGTAAATGACAGTGGGTTGAATGATATTCTTTAACAAGGGCCATGACGTATAGGTGATCAACCCTTATTCATTCAAAGATGGACATCAGGTATGGAGATGAATAGTGGGAAAATTGACACCATTCCCTTGTGGGTGTGCTTTATAGCCTCCCTCTAGAATTCTAAACCATAGAAGGGCTTAGTTTCCTCGAAGCCCTCTAGGTAAACCACTTAGTATAGATTATCAAACGTTAAGTATGGAACATATTAGATATGCGAAAATTTGTATTGAAATTAAAAAAAAAACCAAATTACCTAATTGTCTATCTGTCATGTGCCTTGGAGGAAATGGTGAGTTGGTAAAATGGGAGATCACCCTTTCCTACCCATGAAAGGCTAGTAGCTCTTCCAACAAATGGGTGCCAACTGGAAGAGTATTCAAAACAGGCAATCAAGAGGAAATTATAGGACAAGAATTCAAAGAAAACAAAAAAGTTGAAAAAGACAATAAACATCAAGACTCTGAGGTTACTAGAGTGAATGAAATAAATGAATCGCCACTGCAAGAGAACAAACAATTGGAAAATGCATGAAATGAAGCTAGAATAAGATAATCAAATTCCAAATTGAAACTAATTCCTATCATGGAAACTATGAATATGGTGCAAGGTAATGAGGTAATGGAAGTAAATGGGAATTAAGTTTTTGCTTCTGGAGAATTTGAACAAATATGTGAGTTTGCAGTGGAGCATAATTTTGAAATTTCGAATTGCCAACATAAGGTGTTAGTGTTAGCATAAACATGATTTCTAGGTAAATTCGAAAAGTCATACTAGTCTATAACAAGAATGCAGAATAGGGAATCTATGAGGCTACTTCTTAAAGTTCTAAATTCAGTGAGGATGTACCAGGTGAGCCTAATATGGAAATCTATAGCAATCTGGACAAGGAGAAGGCTACATTGAAAGGTGTAGACTAGGGGCAATCAGCAAAATCTAGACAAAGATCTGCTAGGAAAAAAGTTAAGAACAACAATAAAGGGGAAATTTCCCAATATGACAGTCTTCATTTGGAACACTAGAGAGCTTAATGACCCTTTTAAAAGGGCTATGGTAAATGAAGTAGCCGAAGAAAAGTGAGCTTATTTTATAGTTCTGCTTGAAACCAAAATTAAGGAACCTTATTTACATAGTTGTCAAAAATTTGAGTGCTCAATGAAAGTCTTTCTCTAACCATCAATCCCACTATAATGGGAGCATCATTTGCTTTCACAATTCTAATATGATGGAAGCTTAAAAGATTAAAGAAAGTGACCAACATATTCATCTTAGTTATCGCTTAAGAGGCCAGTCCACTAAATTTGCTTTTACTTTAATCTATGAGGCTAACTTTAGCTTTCAAAGAAGCAAATTACGGGTTGATCTAAGCAGACTTCAAACCAACATTTTGACCCCGTGGTTAGTAGTTGGAGATTTCAATAGGTGGAAGCGTTAGAAAATACACGCTAAGAGACACTAAAGAGTTCACAAACCTTCTAAGTTATGTGGATTTAATGGATCTAAGCTCAATTGGTCGGCTCTACACCTAGTAAAATAAGCGACAAGGTAGCCTACACATTAGGAAAAAAAATTGGTAGGACTTTAGTGAACACAATATGGGTTAAACAATTTTCACAGTCCTATGTACATTTTGGAGAAAATTTGTTCTTTGATCATTCCTATATACTACTTAAAACTTATCATAATCTAGGCACTTTGGTGCTCCATTAGATTCTTCAATGGAGTTATACAAATTGAGGGCTTCTCGGAATTAATTAGCATATGCTAGAGACAAAAAAAAGGGGTGTAAAGTATATCAATTCATGCAGAAATTAAAAATTGCCAAAGATGATCTCAAAGGATTTAGGTGTCAAAACTCTCATGACCTTAATGTGCTTAAGGCGAAGTTGAAACTAACCCAAGAAGATTGTTACAACTCACCTCATGACTCAGATTTGAGATGCATAGAGCTAAAATTGCTTACTGAATATTAAAAAGTTCTTAACCTTCACAATTTGCTTCTTAAGCAAAAAACAAGACTTAATTGGTTGAGAGATGGGGACTTGAATACAAAATTCTTCCACTCTACACCAACATCCAATCGAAACAATAATAAAATAGTTGAATTACAAGAAAATAGGGGTAACTTCTAATCGAAACAATAATAGAATAGTTGAATTACAAGAAAATAGGGGAATTTATTTTCATATCAAGAAAATCTTTTAGGAAGGAGTTTTTTTTAACTAATGGGATCTAAGCATAATGAGCTACCCACCTATAATATGACAAAAATTATGGAAGGTTCTGTTCGACAAGAGTTAAAGGAGTTGTTGGTTTTATCTTTTTCAGATGAGGAAGTCAAGAGAACAATGTTTAGCTTACACCCCTCCAAAGCGCCAGGACCTGATGGATTTTTAGTGTGGTTCTTTCAGCACACTTGGGATTTAGAGCAACTGCATTGGAGTTCTTTGCTTATTCAAAGATGTTCTAAGAAATAAACCATGTTATATTAGTTTAGTGCCAGAAAAGCATCATCCTTTGAGCATGGTGGACTTTAACACTGTTTAAGGAACTTATATATGCTTCTCAAGGAGCCTTTATTCCATATAGAAATATTGATAACAACATCCTTAGAAGACTAAAGATTATGCTTAAGGAACTTATAGATGCTTCTCAAGGAGCCTTTATTCCATATAGAAATATTGATAACAACATTAGGCTCCCTCAAGAGATATTGAAAGATTATTCATCTGGGAGGAGAATAAGTAACAACTTGTTGAAAATTGACTTTTACAAAGCCTTCAACATAGTCAAGGAATTTTATACAAAACTTGGAAGCAATGGATCTTCTTGATCAGTTTGTTAAGTGGATCAACATCTATTAGTGTGTTTGTTAATGACATTCCATCAAAATCTCTCAAAAATGCAAGGGGAATAAAACAAAAGGATCCCCTATCCTCTTATCTCTTCACTATAATAATGGAGGGATTTTCTCGAATACTAAACAAGTTCACTTTCTCCAATGGAAATTTCAAATTCCACCACAAATGCTTACAAAATAAGCTAACTCATTTGATCTTTGCAGATGACTTCATGCTTCTTTGTGGCGTAGACAATTACTTAATCAATATCATGCCTCAATCAAAGAATATTTTTTCAAACCGGTCTAATATAAAAATCAACAGATAAAAGTAGCTTGTATGTGTCTTCAAATGTGAGAAATGAGGAAGAGCTTAGTAGAACCACGAGTTTGCACATTCAACCTCCTTTATTGGTTGTAGATCCACCTGAAAGGTGGGTAGCCTTAACCGAATGTGTCATTAACAGGTAAGCCCGAAGGTTGCTCCCGTCCCTGTCATGGGAGATGCCAACCATCTCTCCTTTTTTTGAACACATTCAACCTGCTTTATTAAGATACCTCGAAGTACCTATCGCCACCACAAAGCCTAAATATTCAAATTGTCTTCCTCTTTTGGGAAAGATACAATCCATAGTGAACACTTGGCAAATTAGATTCTTTCTTATGCAGCTCGACTCACCCTTATCATTTACGTTCTTAGTAGTTTATATATACATTGATCAGCTCATGTTGTTCTTTCGAAGAAGATTACCAAAGAGATTGATAAATTTGAAAGTTTTTTTAATGTAGTGGGAAAATTGAAAATCCCTAAAAACCAAAGGTCAAATGGAGCGAGATAACTATTTCTAAGAAATATGGATGGATGGGTATAATTTTAACCACCCAAAAGGTGTTGTTAAGTAAGAGATTTTAGAGGCTACTTCCAGACAAAGAAGCTCTCTGGATCAAATGGGTCCATGAACACCTTGGCAACCAAAATTTTTGGCAATCAGCTGTGTCAATTCAATATTCATGGATTTTCAATTAGCTGCTTAGTTTCTATAGCCTACTTTATCCATACATTAAATATAAAGTAGGAAATGGACAAAACATTTAGGTATAGTTCAACAATTGGACAAATGCAAGCCCTCTTATTCACAGAATTGAAATTTCTTAGCTTAGAAATAGATTACCCCTTAACTCTAAAGTCTCCTCTATAATCCAAGCAGGAAACTATTATAACAACTTTAGGGGTTTCACAGCTTTGAATGAATTCTTACCCCATCTAAATGATAGAGGAACCGATGATGATATCTACTGGATACCCAACCCTAAGGATTTTTCTCTAATAAAACCTGTGACAAACTCTTTACTAGTAGTCAAGTAGCTATGCCGTTGTATAACTTCCTTTGGAAGAATCCTCTAAACCCAAAAGTCTCAATAATCACTTGGCTTGAGATTAAAAACATGTTACAAACCAAATCAAGACGGTTTGCACCTAGATAGAAGAAGAAAATCGAGATCATTTACTCTTCTCTTGTAGCTACTCAAAATTCATTTGAAATAGAATCCAAGTTATGTTGAATGTTGTAACATACAAATACGACTGGGAGGCAACTTTGAACAAGATATTAATCTCTCCAGTCCAAGGAAAGAGAATGACTTCCTAAACAAAGTGGCTTTCTCCTCTACCATCTACGCAATTTAGAAAGAGCGTAACTGCAGAATTTACAAGCAAGCCGAAGAAGATAACCACTTGCTCATTGACAAAATATTGAATTAGATAAGGGCTGCTTTAGTTGCTAAAAAAGTCGAGCCACTTCTCTCCACCATAATGAAGGGTATAAGGAACCCATGATCAACACGCCGCACCCCCATTTCAACTGAGTCCAAATTCTTTGTCCAATTTTATGGTGTTTTATTCTGTTCTATGAATCTCAGTCATTCATTTATGTGGGTTTCACGTGGGTCTCGCATAAATAAACACATGACCTGTATAAATAAATGGTTGAGATTCATGAGACAGAATAAGACACCATAATATTAGACAAAAATTTTTATCTCATTTCAACTGGGCTATTTTATTTAATTCATTCGATTAGTATGTGACGTAGTCTCCTTGTTTTTGTAAAAAGCTAAGATGCTTATAACTCCACAACATTGTGATGTGGTCTTAGCTTTTGCTATTGTAAATAAACATTCATCATTTTCCAAAAAGAAAAGTCAGAGTTATTTTCATTGACTTTTTTTAAACATAATTTAATTTTTGTGAGCCTTTAAATAAATGATATTATAGAAATACAAATACAGATATAAATACCAATATAAATACAAATACAATTATTACTATTATTATGATTTTAAATTTTATTTTAGGTTTAATCTTAGTTTAAATTATTAGATTATTACTAGTTTATTATATGTTACTGCATTTTTCATTTCAATAAAATATTTTATTTTATTTTATTTATACTTATTTTTATATTTTTATTCTTATTTATTTTATATCGATTTAATATCAGTCAAATTTTTAAACCTTCAATTTTTTCTTTAACCAGTTCAATGATCAGTCTGATTTTTTCTTTAACCAGTTCAATGATCAGTCTGATTTTTTTAAATTTGCCAAGGGATCCCAATGACTCGTCCAGTAGAGAAGTAGCTTGGACGCTACCTACCTAGTGCAGGGAAGGGACGATCAAAGTTAACGTGGATGGAAGTTTTCGAAGTCAACGGTTATAGGAGATCTCCTTATAGAATGCTAATGAAGTCTGGTTTGTGGAATTTTCTACGAACATTGCTATCAGATCGAGTTAACAAAATTTGGGATCATGGCCGTAGAATCTGATTCAAGTCGAGCAGTTAATGTTATCATAAATAATCATTCAAAATATCATTTGTATGGAGCAATGATTGATGATATCTCATGTCTATATATTTATCATTCAACATATTTGGGAAAAGTAAAATCGAGAATATAAGATATTTAAGGTATAAATGACTTAAAATTAATTAAAGTTTAAATAAAATTAAAAAAATTTAAAAATTAAAGTTTAATTAAAAAACTGTTAAATAAAAATTAATTGTTTATTTTAATTTATAAAAGCTACTAATTTATTAATAAACCGATTAGTTTTTAACAAATTGATAACCTAACAATTAATTAATAAGCTTATAAGTTTTTAACATAAAAATTATTAAACTAAATCAAACCGAAAAATTAAAAACAAAAAATTAATCGGTTTATTGTTAGATGAACTATCTATTTCAATTTTCTTTTCATATTAATTAAATATAATAAAGAGTTAAATTTATTGTCTATAGTTTTAGGTTCGTAAATTGTAATACTAGTTCTCTCAAATACATTGATTAGTAAATCTCAAATTTGATTTCCTGTAAAATATTTAATAATAATTTTAATAATAATCATAATATAATAGGTTTCGTTAATTCCCCACTCGATATTGGATTTATTAGAGTGTACCTATGATACGATATGATATGTTAAGAATGTACATATGATATGTTGTTCATGTCAAGTCTAATATGCAGTCTCATGACTAAAAGAATGCTTCCCTAATCCTAAAGTCTACGAAGATGTAATGCCAATCAGTGACATCTGATGAGCAAGAGGTAAGCAATCCATTATATGAACGTGAATTTCCTGTGTCGATCCATAAACAAGATTTTCCTGAATCTTCTCACAGGAGAGATCTCCTTGACTAGAACCTGAAAATGAACGCAGGCACTGTAAAAATGCTTATACACAGGTCGAATCAGAGCTAGAGATGGGATATCACTGAAGGTTGAAGCAATGAAGTTGAGTTTCCTGAAGATAAATGAAGAGGAAAGTCTCCAAGTTGCATTATTCCAGAGGGTTTGTTTTTGAAGGCTGACACGGTCAGTTGGTGTGCTTCATGTCAGGAGTCCTGTTGTGGTAAGGAAGGCAACTAACCTGAGAGTTAAACTAATATAATGTGCGAGGATGTAGGAGATATCTAGAGTTTGTTGTGGATTGCGAGAGTTGAATGAGAAAAACTTCATCTCCCAGATTTTGCTCTGAAATTATATTTACACAGAGATATTTTCATATGCCAATTTAGATAGACTTAAACCTTATAAAATATTCGTTTAGAAAGTGATAAAAATTAAACCTTTTACTCTTCCTAACTTGTTCAGCTTTTTGACGCAAAGTAGATCTTTAATCAGCAACTGCATCCATTAGTTACGTAAGTGTACTCTACTACTCGAGTTTTACAGTATTAATCTATGGGCTGTGGAGCATATAAATAGAGAAGGGATCATTTTTACATTGTTATTCTACTCTTTTGGGAAGCAGAATGTTGTTCCCAAAGCTTCACTTTCTTACAATCTTGTTAATAACCCTTTGTTTCTTGTCACCTTCTTTCGCCGTCAAAAAGGTAAACAATGTACCACCTGAACTCTACTGGTTTTTTTTCTGATCAGATGTCATAACTTCTGTTTCTGATGTTTGATTGCCATGTTCTTTTCGTCGTCAAAAGTCGTATATAGTGTACTTGGGAGCTCATGAACACAGTCGTTATGGTAGACAAGTGTCAGCGGCTCATCAGGATAAAGCAACCAACTTTCACTATGAGTTTCTTGGATCCTTCTTAGGAAGGTATGGTTAGAATCAAGCTTTTCTACATCACTTTATAGTCTACTTTACGTTAAACCGATGATTTATGACTATTGTTGCAGTACCGACAAGGCTAAGGAAGCGATCATATACTCATATAACAAGCACATCAATGGCTTCTCTGCCCGCTTGGAAGAGAAAGAGGCTGCTCAAATTGCAAGTAAGAGCATGCACGCCATATATGTTTTCTTTATTCGGTTTGCTTTTATTATTTTTTGTAAATTTCTTTCGGTTTTGAAATGTCACTGCAGAGCATCCAGATGTTGTGTCAGTGTTCCCGAGCCAGTTGAGGAAGCTACATACAACACGTTCATGGCAATTTATGATGCAGGAAAAGAATAACGGTGTTACCTACCCCAGAAGTCTTATGAGTAAAGCCAGATACGGTGAAGACGTCATCATAGCCAACCTTGACAGTGGTAAATAATTTTCTTCAGAGTTCATTGTTATGAAATTTTTTAGAAGTATAGCTGAATTGGTTTTCTTTTTGTTTCTTTCCTGTCAGGTGTATGGCCCGAATCAAAGAGTTTTTGCGATGAAGGTTATGGGCCAATACCATCAAGATGGTATGGAGGATGTCAGAATAACACCAAAGCTGGAGTCCCATGCAACAAGTATAGAATGAAACCTCACTTGTCATAGTCCAATTTGTAAACGTAATCAATAGTATTTCTCATGCTAAATATCTATAGACCTACTCTTTTACAGAAAGCTTATCGGTGCAAAGTTTTACCCCAGAGGCTACGAAGCTGCTACAGGCCACCCTATCCCCTCTGAAATGAGATCTCCTCGTGACTTTAATGGTCATGGAACCCATACATTGTCAACTGCAGGTGGAAATTTTGTCCCGGGAGTGAACATAATGGGACTAGGCAATGGAACGGCCAAAGGTGGCTCTCCAAAGGCTAGAGTTGCCGCATACAAAGTGTGCTGGCTACCAAACGACTGTTATGATGACGACATTTTGCAGGGCTTGGAAGATGCCATATATGATGGTGTTGATATTATTTCTGTGTCCCTTGGCGGGATCCCAGGCGACTACTTCAGTAACGGTATCGCCATCGGTGCGTTTCACGCAGTTAACAACGGTGTTGTTGTGGTGGCCTCTGCCGGAAATAGTGGTCCAGAGCTTAAAACTGTCGATAATGGTGCACCCTGGATCATAACTGTTGGAGCTAGTACCGAGGACCGTGACTTCGTGAGTGTTGCTCAACTTGGAAATGGGAAACGACTAAAGGTTAGTACTTTCTTAATTGTTTCTGCTTACATTTGACAATGTATTGTCACCTTTTTATTTGACAAATCATTTGGTCCCTGTTCTTCATGGGTGATAGGGAGTTTCTGTTACTGATAAGCGCATAGATAACAAAAAGCTCTATCCACTCATTACTGGCTTACAGGCCAAAGCTGCCAACGCTTCTGCCTTGGACGCGTAAGTTATAATTTATGTAATAGCTTCTGGTTGGTTTGTTCGCTTATACCCGTGTAAGCTTAAGCTTAAATTTCTATTAATTGGAAGCTGCCAATGCCATGCAGTCTCCTTTGTCTACCAGGAACATTGGATCATGAGAAGGTAAGGGGTAAAATCACAGTATGCCTGAGGGGTCAATCAGCTAGGGTATTGAAGGGTTATGTATCAGCAGAAGCAGGTGCAGTAGGAATGATTCTCTGCAACGACGAGACTAGTGGTAACGAAATCATTGCTGATGCCCATTTCCTCCCGGCGACTCATGTTAGTTACGAAGATGGTGAAGTTATCTTTGCATACGTGAATAATACCAAGTATTATACCACTCTCTGTCCATTTCTTACTCTTTTTTCTTCGTTCCAGTAATCCTTATGCTACTCCATTAATTTATTAGGAATCCTGCTGGATTTGTTTATCCTCCTGAAACAAAGTATAATGATACAAATGCTCCTTTCATGGCTGCATTCTCTTCTAGAGGTCCTAGTCATATCACTCCAGATATTCTCAAGGTTCGACATTTAATGTTTCTTTTGGTCATCATAAAATTATATACTTGCAGATTTGCAGTATAAAAATTTTAGACTAATTAATTTAAATTCTTGCAGCCTGATGTTACTGCACCGGGAGTGGCTATCTTAGCAGCATACAGTGAAGCAGCAAGTGTTACAGGAATTGATGAAGACAACCGCGTGCTTGCTTACAACGTAGACTCAGGAACATCCATGTCCTGTCCTCACGTTTCTGGTGTTGTTGGCCTTCTCAAAACACTCCACCCTGACTGGAGTCCATCTGCAATTCGATCTGCGATCATGACATCTGGTAAGATCTACGTTACACCTCTTTCTCTTTCAATTAAAACCCAACGATCTCCCAGCAGTCTGACATGTTCTGGTACTCCTCCAAACTCAGCAAGAGTAATAGACAACAGAGGTCGCCCCATGCTTGATGGTGCTAACTTCCAGGAGGCAACTCCGTTCGCCCGTGGTTCAGGAGACATTAGACCTAACCGTGCCATGGATCCAGGCTTGGTTTATGACATGGGCATTGATGATTACGTTCACTTTCTTTGTGCCATTGGCTATGATAACAACAAGCTCCAACCATTCAGTGAAGGTCCACGTCCGTACAAATGTTCTGGATCAGAGAGCCTTTTAGACTTCAACTATCCTTCATTCACTGTAACAGAACTCTCCGGCAAGGTCATTATGAGTAGGAGGGTGACGAATGTTGGAAAACCTGGAACCTACGTTGCGAAGATTGTCGAACCACATGGATTTTCAGTCAAAGTGGAGCCTAGTAGCTTGACGTTTGAGAGAATTGGCGAGGAGTTGAGCTTCAAGCTGACATTGGAACCCAAATGCAGCTCGCTACCCATACAATACAAGTTTGGAGAGCTTCAGTGGACAGATGGCTGTCATCATGTTAGCAGCCCAATCGTTGTTAAAGGCATCACTCGTAAAAATTAATACTAATTCATTGTTTCTAGGTCTTTGGTAGTTAATTTAGTTGTCTAACTTTCTATTGTTCTCATGGGCTAAATTAAACATTTTAGAGAAACTAAAAATTAATTTGTAGCCAGTGAATATTTTATGATCTAATAATAAAACATAAAAAATCAAAACTATTTTATAAAAATTCAAATTTTCAGATATCATAAGTGTATTCAATTCCGCCACTCTACCAGAATTGCCTCCACCCTCCTCATCCTCGGGGCTACAGACCTCATGTTGTTTTATGTTTCATTCATGACCCTTCAATCATTAAACATATGAGCTTTGGTCCTCGTCTTTCTTCAATCCCCACCCAGCTGCTTGCTCATCAAGCATGGTTTTAACTTCTAAAATTGCATCTATCACTAAAAGAAACACTACAAGGGAAGTGATGATTTGCGACCGAATAATACCGACGGAAATAAAACCGTTGGAATCAGCGACCGAAAATACGTCAACGTCGCAGAATTTGGTGGACAGCGAAAGTTTTTCCGACCGAAAATATTTCGGTCGGAGAATTTGGCCAATTGTTTTCCGACGCTTAATTTCCGTCGGTGAGGG
>JANTNU010000233.1:5125260-5141387 GCA_024752395.1 Erythroxylum havanense | reverse complement strand
TATATTTATCCTTCGACAATGGAATGCTTTGACTACGGTAATGATACTTGCTGAATAAACAGGACTGGATCCTGAATCTACAACTACGGTGATGAGAACGTGCTATTTTAGGTTGAAGGGTCCTGGATTTAGTGAATTGTAATGATTTGGTCGGAAGTAACGCCGTCATAAATTTTCCTGCTGGAAGTGCTAAAATCTGAACGATAACTGATGAAATGTATATTGAATTCTAACGGTAACCAAAGAACTGATTCAGGAATGCCAAAACAGCACAACCAATGGCCCCCAGAATCCATGCTCGAAATGTCAAACATGGTGCTATCGGATCGCCTGTGATGGGAACTGTGAGTCTCACTTCTTCAATGGGTGAATCATTTATCTCTTCTGAAAAAATTTCATGTATATAAAAGATCATATAGCAGTAACTGTGGGGAATGAATAAAGGGGAAAATGTTGCAATGTAATGAATCTTTTGGTACACAATCCATTAAAGGTCAATCATCAAAGCCAAATATCTGTATAAATCCAAAGGATGTACAAGTTGCAGGCGAGAAATTAGAAAGAAATTGCAGCTTACTTCAGGTATAGACTATTGCTACATTTTCCATAGAAAGAAAGTTAAAACTGGGATACCTATCACAAGCTTCTTACCCTAAACTCGTAAGAGTCTGTGTGCTCCAAGCGCCTTTCTATCTCCATTTCCACCTCGGTGCATCAAACTATATATTCCTAGAAACTTTGAGATATGTTTTCTTACTTCCCTACTTATAGTCCTTTCCTATGCTCTAAATATGATCAAATATTTGTTTGTATTTTGTATCTGTTTGTTTCCAATGACAAGATGGATTATTACAGGACAATGATTCCTGAAATCTTACTTATTTGTCTGGAAGTAATGGCCAGGATTTTTGCACTCTTTTGCACTCAAAAGGTGGAATCATCCACTCTAGTCGCCCCAACACCTCGGTCCGACAGATTTGTAAGGGGGTAAATCACGGTTTAATCTCACTTAAGTTATTAGCAAGGCGGTAGTTTTTGCTCGGTGCGTACAAGGAGCCACCACATTGGATGAATTCCCACACTACCGCTGTCAAGACTCGAACCTGAGACGTTTGCACTCAACTTCCTTGCTAATAACCAGTTCAACTACCTGTGCGGGCAGAACTTTTGCACTCTTAAGACGACACTTCATATATAACATAGATTGGCGTAAGCAACTAACTGGTAATCATATGGTCAAGAATATTAGGACAACAGATCTTATAGCGTTGTTCTGCCACTTGCTGTCGAACTCTTAGACTGACAAAATCTGTATTGGTTTTCCTTTTTATTTCTAACATATTTCCAAAACCTCTACAAAGAAACCTCTAAATCATTCGTGACATTCCTTAGATTCAACGCAGGTCTTTTGTTCGCCACCGTCGTGCTTATAGGAGGGTTTGTCGCCACCGGATTCTCCATGGAAACCAAGTCTGGTCTTGTCCTTTTGCTCATAGCTCTCGGACTAATAATGGCCATCAATCTTCATGATCTTTTTTCCCATCTCACCGGGATCGATTACCGTTTGTCTTTGATGGAGTACGATGTTCAGCTTTCTCTTGTTGAGTTTGGAGTTCCTATTGTTCAAGCATTCGGAGCTCTGCTTCTGTTCGTGGGTGTGCTTTTCCTCTTCATTCAGGTGATTCTAACACCAATAAGAGAAGAGAAAAAACTAATTTTGCTTAATCTGTTAGTACATATACTCTTGATCGGATCATTACTGTGATTTACCGTCGAAATCTGAGCCAACCAACGACGGTAACGAGAAAGTTTCGAAGGAGAGATGTTCACCGTTGCTGCTCTCATGGCTCTTGATATGTCATTTTTTAATTTTTTTCCCGTTTCTTCATTCTTGCGATTCAGTTTGTGTCATTGCAGGAAGTTCTAGAATTTTTTTAATTAGTGTTCGATTTATGTCTAATTGAGTTGTTCCAATTAGTTGTTTTGCTTGGAAATCTATTTTTATCCGCCATCCTCTTAGAAGCGACCTCCACAGTCGCTAGCCTCGTCGACAAACCAGAAGCCGTAAGATTCCTCATCTTTTTCGGTTTTATTGTGCATGTGGGTACTAGTGATCTCAGGTGCAAATGAGTCGTTTTGAAGCGTAACAAGTTCCTTGTGCCTCTTGTATTGATGGTCAATCTCGCAGTTGGAGATTGAAATGGCTCCTCCTTAATGCCTGAACTGGAGTTGAAGCATTTGCAGGCTAGGCTCTGGTTTTTTTTTTCTGTTCACGTGTTCTTGTTCAGGTCGTTTCTGTGCCGCGTATTTGTCATTAGGCATTGTTGGTGTTTTTGGTCCCATACGCTTGCTTTTTTTTTTTCAAAATTTCTCCCATATTTTTTGGGTTTATTCTCACTGTTTACATTTTCTGGTTTCATTGGATTAATCTTTGGGTATAAAAGGGCTTGGCTTTTGTGTTATATGGTACACTTTTGAACGACTCATATAGAGGACACTCTCTGCTCATCGGGATGTCATGCCTTTTGCTGCTCTTCTTCCGTTGGACAGCTACTTGTCTAGGTTTCAGCATAGTTTGCTAATGACTTCCGTTGCTTAAGGAGAAGTGCATTCGGTGTGAACTTCTCAAGATGCTACCTTAGGAGTTGTCAGTATCGTCTGACAGAGACGTGACATAACCGAGTGCAGAATCCTTATCTTTTGACATGCTTTCTTTCTCTTTGTTTGATAACATATCACTTCACACTAACTCTATTACATTATTAAATCTGCAGTTATAACATCACATGATTGTCATTGATGAAGGAAACTAATTAGTTTTATTTTCATTAGTCTTCATTCATGTAAGTACTTAAGATTGCAAAAATCCCATCTTTCAAACATAGTATGGTTTGTCATTCTTTATTATTATTATTATTTTACTATTATTACTATTATTATTTTCTTATTAACAGAAGTTCTACTAGCACTATTATTATTTTTATCATTATTATTACTTTTTATTTTTATTTTATTTTTTTATCTCTATTATCTTGTCACATTTGTATGTGGGTCTATTGAAAACAGTCTCTCTACGATGTAAGGGTAAAGCTATGCACTATTCGACTGTCTCAAATCCTGTTTCATTGCGAAATTTCAAGATATAATAATAATGATGATGACGACTTGTGACCATAATACCATAGTTCTTGGTACCATCGACCACTGTTTAGACTTGAGTATCACTTTCAGTCCATTGTTTAGGGATGTTGTACAGTCAAAAGACTCTTATTGAGGCAGGCAACTGCTTCTTGCAATCTCCACCCACCGGAAGAAATAGTCCAGCAAATGGCCATAGGCTTGACATAGCTATATTCCATCCCATCGGATTTCCATTTCCAACTTTTTTTTTTCGTTTGACATGTAAAAGATGTTAATTTCAATATTTTTATAAAAACAAATCTGAAATTAAACTAGTAAAATAAAATGTTAAAAGGTTCAATTAATTTTAGATAATAGATCGGACTAAAGATTGAATAAAATTAAAGAGTTTAAAATATGATTATCTTTATCATCGAAAATTTAAAGTTTAATTAAAAAATTGTTAAATAAAAATTAATTATTTTATTTTATTTTATAAAATTAATAATTTACAAAAATTGACATATTAATTAATAAACTGATCAATTTAAAAAAAGTTATTAAAATAATTTGAACAAACTTTGTTATAAAATAATTCGAACAAAAAATTTAAAAATAAAAAAAAATAGACAATTCAAAATTTTTACAATTGAATTTATTGAATTTTTTAATTATTGTCACATTCCACATATTTGGCTCCTTTATATATTAAGGTATATAATATATCCCAAGATTTTAATTACATTCGTACATTTATATTCTTTATTGTAAGTTATTGTAATTACAATTCGGATTATCTTTAATTGTTAAAACTTCAATCGATTTGCAATCACAAAATAACTCAAAATTCAAGTTTTAAAATTTAAAATTTTGATATACACCGTTCT
Organism: Erythroxylum havanense; assembly: GCA_024752395.1. NCBI lineage: Eukaryota > Viridiplantae > Streptophyta > Magnoliopsida > Malpighiales > Erythroxylaceae > Erythroxylum > Erythroxylum havanense. The sequence continues at coordinate 5,137,380 of JANTNU010000233.1, read as the reverse complement.
TATTGTCACTCTAAGATCCTTTTTATATCTTTTGAATGAATTTGTAAATTTTGAGTGAGCTATCTTTCAGAAAACATCATACGAGAGTAAGCTTGTGGTAGTTCATAGCAAGTTTAAATAAATCAAATTGGAAAGTCCAATCGCTATCTTTTTATCTTTCTGCCAAGAGAATTTTTCAACCTTTTCGAAAGATTCAAATGCTAGATTTAACTTTATTTAGTAAATCGATTAGATAAATAAGCAACTAATGATGCCCAAAATTAAGTAATGACCAGTTATACCCCAACTCGGCTTCTGAGTAGCAAAAGCATTGCGAGAAAAGATTAGAGAGTAAAGAACCTTCTATAGTCTGAGTCCAGATCTCCTCTTTATTAATATTATGATGTTTTATTGTGTCCAATAAATCTCAACCGTTTATTTATGTAGATTTTATATAGGTCCTGTGTGGATCCCGCATAGGTCCCACAAAATAAATAATTAAGATTTCATGAGACGAAGTAACACAGGATAATATTGGACAGAGGATTTGGTTCCCATAATCTTATGCCAAATATGTCAAATGATACTCAGAGGAATCCATAAAACATGTCATGTAATGACTAATGGGGTATAACTGTAAGAAAAACCTAAGAAACTGCAACTTGAAATCATTTGACCAATTGTTTTGCATACCATTGAACCGATTCAGTATTTACCAAGAGCTAGGACATAGAGATGACTAAACTATCTGTAGCTAACAATTAATATTTGTTAAGAAACCATCTAGTTATCGTACATATATGGCACCTGTTCACATTGTTGCAACACTGATAATCTCTGTGGCTCCAACTTTCTTCCTCAGTTTGGCAGTCAACTTCACGGGGTCGATGTTATCTCCCATCACCACGAGTATCTCTTTGAAGTCTCCTTCTATGCGCAGAAAGGTCACTCCTGAGACCATTTCAAAGTATAATATTAATTATTACGAATAACAACTATAATTCTTACAAGTTTTTGTTTGAACACATAATTAAGGTTTGATGTATGCTAGAACAGAAACAACAGAAGTGAAGCTGATTTTTGCATGAGCTTGTTGAAACGATATTGATTACCATCTGTTTCTGCGACGATCTTAAGGGCCTTACGATGGCATTTCTGGCAATGCATAGCCACCTTCAATACTATCTTTTGCTGTAGAGTCATGAAAAGATAGCGGTGAAAATTAAGACATGCTTAAATTCTTTCTCTTCATAATCTATATCTAAATGCAAGAAAGATCTCTGAATTTTGATAGCATACCTTCATACTTTAGTTAGAGTTCGTTCCTGCAATTTTGTTGGCCCACGAAGCAAATAGACATGAATGACTAACATTATAAATACAATTCATATGATCACGTCGTAGCTTGTTAAGCATCAAGTGAGAAAGCAAAAGTGTCCAGCTTTAGACTTTCAACCCTTTCCCACTTGCAACTATATGCCAGGCTCCAAAGTATTCCATGTGAAACTGTCGTAATCAGCTTTCTAAGCTGAGATATTCATAATTACAAGCATAAACTTATATAGTAATTTACGAGTCACATAAATGAAGATTCGGCTAATTTAGAATTTGTAATAATTTTTAGAATGTGGCTGTGTAGGTATACTCTTAAGCACATGCTACTTCTGCTAGGCAAGGGTTACTTGACTTGCAAGATTATGCTTCCTACGTATATCATATCCCATTGTTATCTTTGTCTTATAATCAGCCAATGTAAATCGACAGGCTACGATCATTCTTAACAATATCATATCAAGAAGTGGTAAAATGTGGTTCGATGTTACATTCGGAGGAAGGATCAAATAAGGAGGCTTGTCATGAGTGTTAATTGTAGAAGCTGCTATAAAAAGAATTCCAATTACAGACCAGACTTTAAATAAATGTGGAATATATAGTTTTTGTCCTTACCAATCTAATGATAGCCTTATCAAATTTCTTTTTTTTTTAAATCATAAAAAGACTCCTTATGTCAAATTTAGGTTATATGATAAACGTAACTCTCCTCTAAAGATCGATCTCATATATATTCAGTTCATACTGTACAATCTAAATGCAAGAAAAACATCTGAATCATAGCATATATATTATCCGTTGCCTAACTCTCAAGCTTTAGACTTCCAATATTTCTAACTTGTAATTACTATATCCCAAGTATTCTATTTGAAACAGTCATAATCATATTTCCAATCTAAGAAATTCATAATTACCAGCACACATATATAGTAATTAGCTGTCGATGTCTTGATGTGTTTTTTTTTCATGACACGGTTGATATTCGTCATCCTATAAGGTACGACAAAATTGCTGTAGCGACCCCTGTGTTATACGAAAGTAGCTAATTAAACCATGAGATATAAAATGTTACTCTATTAACCTTATGTTTTCAATTTTGCTGCAAAAAAAAACCCTTAGGCGTGTGTTGTTAAGGGGTTATGAGTTAATAAAATTTCAACTCAGGATTTTTTTGCTAATTTTTATATGTCAGGGTTTTTTTAGCAACTTTTGAATAACACAGGGTTATTAAGGCAGTAAATTCTATAAGGTACCAATTTTGATTATATAAGATAAACAATAAATATAAATACTGATTGCGATTGGCATTCACAATGGATACCAAATGCTTAATGTTTTAGAGTAAAATTAAAATTTTATGCAAATATTAGTAAAAAAAAAAAAAGGCGCATTTTCTACATTCATTTCCCTTTTAAGTGGGATTAAATGATCTGGACTTTTCATCTTCTTGACATAATACAAACCAAGGACTTTGAAGTCCTCGTCATTATTGCCTTAGACATAGATAGGATTGATAATGAAATGGGCTAAGGTTGGACCATTTCTTATTTTGGCATAAGGTTTGATTATGTTCAGGTTACGTAATTCAAAATATGATTTAGTTAGAACCATTCAATTTGTTCAAGTTTCGCTCAATCTAATCCTTGACCATACTGACATAGGCTTCATTGAGCAGCGAGGATAAGGTTAAGAAAGAAGGTAACAAAAAAGCATGGGATTTATCTTCTTCATAGATGTAAATCAAGGAGGAAAGGTATTGATTTCTCTTAATACTTTGGACAGAATAAGGAATGTAATTCCTATAATTGAGCCTCTAATCAGGTCTAAAAATATCATGTTGGTTACATATCTTATCAGTTATATATTTCTATAATTTGTTAACACTCCATTTTAAGTTGGAGCATTGCTATTAATCATGTCCAACTTATTACAAATATAATTAACATGAGCACTGGTTATTTCATCAAAAAAATTTCAACTTGTTTTCTAATTTTGACATATCTTATAGAGATCGAGCTTTGTTGTACTTTATAGTTAATCTCAATATATCTAGTTTATTCATGAAACACATAATTAGAAGCAATATGTAAATCAACTTGATCATCACACTGCAACTTTATTGGTATGGACGATTTAAGATCAATTTTAGATGATAGTTGGTATATCCACATTATCTCACATGTTAACTATACCACAACTTTGTATAGCTAATTGTAGATTTTTTCGTGAAATTAAACTTTCTCTAACAAAGACACGATAGCTAATTGTAGATTTTTGGTCAATCTTAAAATCTGTCCAATCGATATGTGAAAACATTCAACATGATTTTCATATAGTATCCCTAGTATATGAGCTCCCTTTAGGTAACATAAGATTAATTATAAGGTAGTCCAATGATGAATGGTTAAACAAGAAATGAATTGATTTACAAAAATTGACAAAATATGCAATATTAGGGTGATCTACTATAATAAAATTTAATTCTCCAACCAATATTTTGTATTCCCCAATATCTTCAAGCAAGTATCCACAGGGTACTGCATGGTTTAGCTTATAACTTTCCAGTCTTAGTTAATAGATCAGGTATATCTGTCACTTCTACTCTTAGAAAACATTTCAAAACTCCAAAACCTTTTGTGCGAAATTGATTATGAAGAAAGGAATTTAACGATGGAATGCTAATATCGTCACTTCATTAATAACAATATCATGCACATAAACAATAAAGAGGATAATACTATATGCAAATTGTTTATAGAAGGCTAAATGATCATACTTGCTCTTATTTATTCTAAAGTTTTTCTCTTCTTAACTAAATTTTTTAAGTCAAGGATGAAGACTCTATTTTAAACCATATGGGCCTTTTGAAGATGGCAAACTTTCCCATACTCCCTTTTAAGTAACAAACTCACGTGATTGCTCCCTATACTTCCTCTTTAAGGTCACCATATAAGAAGGTATTTTTTATATCTAATTATAAATAGTTGATATAGAAATGAATAGATGAATAAAGGTTCGTTTAGTAATAGGTGGGAAAGTATCAGAATAATACTCACTATAAGTCTAAGCATAGCTTTTTTTCCCCATAATTTATGCTTTAAATCGAGCCACTAATTTATCATAATTGACTTTGCTAAATAAACTCATTTACATCTAATATCTTTCTTTCCAATAGGTGAGTTCACTAAATCTCATATACCATTAGCATCTAAAGCATTCATCTCCTCTATCAAAGCATCTTGTTAACTAGGATAGGATAAGGCTTCAAGAACAATTTTCACAAGAATCACATAATCAAGAGAAGAAAAAAAAGAAAAAGAAGAGGAAGGTAAATGATAATAAAAATAAAATAGAAAATAAGATAGGTGAACTGATATCATTGAATATTGGATTTGATGTTGAAGAAGAGAGATGTATCAAACTTCCATAAGGATGATTCCTTCTTCTCAAATAGACAAGAAAAATTTGTGGTGGTCATGTATATGTAGAGGTAACATTAGTGATTTGATTGGTGATCTTGTTAACTAATAGATCATCATCCTCCATCTTATATATTAAAAATTAGGAAAGAAAGGAATGTGTTCTAAAAAGGTAACATCGATAGATATAAGACATTTGTTTACAAGATATTCGTTAATTTTTAGACAATAGTATTGATACCCTTTTTGCATATAAGAGTAGCCTAAAAAGGCACATTTTAAAGATTTAAGATCTAACTTAGTAACTTGAGGGTGAACATCACAAATAAAGCAAGTATAAACAAAACTTTGTCATTCAATAAGGAACAAGGGTTTAGTAGAAAAAAATAATATTATAAGGAATTTAAGAATAAAGAACATGTGAAGGCATAAAATTGATAAAAAAAAGTTAAGGTGGTTGCATTAGCCTAAAATGGTTTGGGATCATACAACTTGCTTTAATGGTTTCAAGAAGATGGAAAATTTTCCTTTTTTACCACACCATTTTGAGCTGGTGTGTCAATATATAGGGATTAATGAAAAAACCATTTTGGATCATATAGGTTTAAAATTATGTTCAAAAATATTATTTGGCATTATTACTTCTCAAAGTATGGATAAACATAATTTATATGTTTTTTTAAAATAAAAGCCATTAGAAGGTTGCCAAAATATTATATCTGGCAACTAGAATATTCCTTTAGTAATTGAAAAAATTTCTAGTCTCAGAATTAATACATTTTATACCACATGAAATTTCTTGATGATTATAACAATTTTTATAACTTTAAGAAACTCATATTCTCAACAAACGTCAAAAAATTGAAGAAAAATTATTTTAAAGCCCTAACCTTATTTTCGTCAATCAGTGACCATACATGCATTGATCAGTGACAAGATCATAGGGGTTTTTCTCCTAACATTGAGGGAAGTCTAATGGTGGTGGTAGTGGTCAGCAACACTCACTGAAGGAAACAAAATATTTGAGTTTTTCTCTGATTTTTCTTCTTAATTTTTGTGATGATTTTAATGTTGTGAGATAAAATGAGTATAGTTATGACAGGTTTAAAGAGAGAAGTTGATTGATATACATGGTTAAACAGTAGTGAAAAATGGAGGAAGATGATGGTTCCATAAATAGTAATTGAAAATAAAAAATAGGAAAGATGAGGGTGAAAATAAGAGATATGTGTGTGTGTATGCATATATATATTACAATCTCCCCTTTTAAGAGAAAATTTATCCTCAAAATTTTCAACAATGCACTATTGAGGAAAAACACATGGGTATAACTCTCGCATCTCTTACTTTGTTTCCTAAATGATCTCCTTGGTATTACCATTCCTCTATATCACCTTAGCTACAGGAATTTGTTTTGATCATAAGTAATGCTTTTGAGAATCCAAAATAGCTATTAGCTCCTCTTTATAGGTCAAATTCTCATTCACCTTTATATTCTATAGTTGGAGTACAAAAGAAGGATTAGAGATATACTTGCGAAATAAAAAAACGTGAAATATTGGGTGGATTTATGACATATCCATAGGTAAAGCCAATCAATATGCCACATTTCTAGCCCTATCCATTATGTTAAGGTCCAATATATCTTGGAGATAGTTTTCCTTTCTTCCAAACCTCTTCACACCCTTTATCGGAGATGACTTTATAAACACAATGTCACCAACTTGAAATTCCATGTCTTTACGTTTTAGATCTGCATAACTCTTTTGTTTATTGAACATTGTCTATAGTCTTTGTTTGATCAATGGAATCTTCTTTGATGTGACATTGATTAGTTTTGGGCCCTCCATTTGCCTCTCGCCTACTTTCTCCTAGCACATTGATAATCTACATTTTCGTTAGTACAATACCTTGTAAGGCACCATCCCAATGCTATTATGATAGTTATTATTGTAATTGAACTCGATCGGAGGTAAATGAGAATCCCAACTACCACCAAATTCCATCACGTACATTTTCATCTTATCTTTTAAGGTTTGAATCGTCCTTTCATATTACCCATTAGTTTAAGGATGGAATGTTATACTAAAATCTAACCTGGTACCCAATGCCTTTTGTAATTTCCTCCAGAATTGAGAAGTAAAATGTCATCCTTAATTAGAGACTATTGATACAGGCACCCAGTACAAACAAGTTATCTGCTCAATATACATTTGTGGGAGTTTGGACATTAAGTAGGTGGTTTTCATAGGTAAGAAATGGGATGAATTTGTCAACGTATTTATGATCACCCAAATTGAATCACTTTAAGTTCTTGATGAGGTAGGCCAACTACAAAATTTATTATGCTCTTTTTCCCATTTCCATTCAGGTATTGGCAATGATTGAAGCTTACCCAATCAATCTTAAAATTTGTGTAACATCCTTCTCATGTTTCATAATGAGTTTTTGAAGCTTAAGTTCTTAGCCTTGAGAAACCTTGATCTTTTCCAACAATATTGATCTCCTAAATCTAAAATTGAGCGTCTTGATTTATCAAATCATATAACTCTTTAGTCAAAGTTCGCCTCTCTACTATGATATGTTCCAAACTAGCTTATGACTTCCTACTTAGTGCATCAGCTATAACATTTGCCTTTCTTGGATGATACTGAATTATATAGTCATAATCTTTTAGTAATTCCATTAACCTTCTATGCCTTAGATTTAAGTCCTATTCCTGAAATATATATTTTAGACTATTTTTATTTGTGTAAATTTTACACATATTACCATACAGATAATTTCTCTAAATCTTTATAACAAAGACATTGTTTCCATCTCTAAATCATAAGTAGGGTAATTTTTTTCATGCTTTTTCAATTGCTTAGAAGTATAAGTACATTTGACATCAACATGTAGCCTAGCCCAACTCTTGAAGCATTATAGGACAAATCCTCCACCTTCAATTTGTAATGCCAGGGCTGAAGTTGTATTTAAACACTCTTTTGGTTTTTTGAAAGCTGGCTTCACATGCATCAAACCAAATGAATTGACATTCTTTTGTATCAAACATGCCAATGGGGCTTCTATCCTAGAAAATTCTTAGACAAATCTTTGATAAGCCTGCTAATCCTAGAAAGTTTCACACTTTTTTCACTATCGTTGATCTTTCCTAGTTCATTACAACTTCTACCTTCTTCAGGTCTACTTATATTCGCTCCTAAGATACTAAGTGTCCTAAGAATGTGACACTCTTAAACCAAAATTCACACTTAAAAAGCTTAGCTTACAACTAATATTCTCGAATTGTTTGTAACACCATTCTCAAATGTTGGGTATGCTCCTTTTTTGTTAACAAATACACCAAAATGTTGTCAATAAAGACAATCATAGACCTATTTAAGAGCGATTTGAACATTCTATTCTTTAGATCTATAAAAGCTGCTAAAGCATTGGTAACGAAAAATGAGATTATTAGGAATTCATATGGTCGTATCAAGGCCTAAATGTAGTTATAGGTATATCCTCTCCTTTGATCCTAATTGATGATATCCAGACCTTTGGTCAATCTTAGAAAAATACCTAGCACCCTAAGTTAGTTACACAAATCGTCAATTCAAGGTAATGGATACTTGTTATAAATGGTCACCTTATTCAACTTTTTGCAATCAACATATAACCAGAGAGAACCATCATTTTTCTTTACAAACAGTATTAACATAACCTATGGTGATCTGCTAGGCCTGACTAAACCCTTATCTAATAAATCCTACAATTGTTTTCTTAATTCCTTTAACTCTGTAAGTTCCATTCTATAGAGAGGTATAGAAATCAAAGTTATACCTAGTTCTAGATCAAGATAGAACTTGATATTTCTCTGCAGAGGTAGCCTTGGTAACTCCTTAAAGAATACATTTGTAAACTTTTGAACTAGTCTCTACAGAGGTATCTCTGACTGAGGCCAAGAATCTTTAACACTCCTGTCTGAGCATCTAATTGGCCACAAATGTTGAAATTACATTATATGGGATGGTCCTCTTATCTCCCTAAAAAGTAAACTTTACCTCACCTAAAATCTAAAAAAACATTTTCTTCTCTTTATAATCCAGGGTGGCATAATCACTAAATAGTCACTCCATCCTTAATATTACGTCAAAATCTATAACCGACAACATTATAAGATTTGCTATCATTATCCTACCATCAATCTCTATGGGACACAAGTAGTAGAGAAAATCCACCTATAACATCACTAAGAGGTATGGATATGGACAAGGATTCTTTTGTCCTATCTAATACTACTTTTAGTCTTATAGTAAAGTTAGATGATATAAAAGAATGGGTTGCTCCCCTATCTATCAAAACTATAGTTTCTAATTCAAAGATGAGAAGAATACCAATTACCAACTACACTCTAAGCCTATGTATCTTAGGGGTTAAGAGCTAACACCTTATCCTGACCGCAATTTGCATGCTAAGAATTAAAGGATTATCCCTGACTGTAGCCTCTAGATCTATTAGGCACCAAACTGTGTTCCTTTTTATGGATTTTAAAATGGAGGTTGCACCATACTAAAAGAGATATGTTAATATCCCATTGTTGGATAATCCCTAATTAGATGCCTATACTAGCCATCTCTGTAACAACTTCCTGGTGATATGTAGCATAGACCTTGGTGTGCCTTATTAAGTTGGTAGTAAAAGGAGGATGTCAAGCTTGAACTATTATGTTCGAAGCTCCCTTTTCTACCGCTGCTACCTACTCCAGGTTCCTACCTGGATCCTTCCAAATGTTTACGACCAAATCTCACTATACCATATGCTCGAGTAGCCCTTTGTTTAGAGCTCATACTCTAATTATACACTGATGAAAGTTTAATTATTACTAATGTCTTTACTGAAAATTGAAGGGTCTTGTTGAATGTCTCGCACTTTACTCTCTAATAGATAAAGTACTTTGCTCTATGAGGATCCTTTCTAATTGTTTAGTTATGTCCACCAAAGTAGAGAACTTCTCCCAATAACTTATAGTCTTATTGACAAAAAGGTGTTTCAACCTGAGTATATATTGGTTATTCTTCATCAGCTCATCTGAAACAATCTACAAGGCATATCGTCTCAATTGAATGAAATTAATAGTATACCCATCCACTGTCTTATATCTAGTGTACATTTAAGAACTCTATTCTAAGTGCTTCTTGAGCTCTGAAGGAGAAGAAATAGTTCATAAACCTCTCTTTAAACTATGACCAAGTCATTGCATATAAGTGTGGTAGGAAGTGGTCTTAATACTAATCTTTGGCCACTCCCTACAAAGATATCTACACTAGATCTACCAGCTGGATATTATAACAATGTAGCCTCCTGGCTCACATGTCCACCTCACCTAGGAAATTAATGGCCTCCTTGTGTTTGGTCCCGTTAAACTCTAGGGGGCAAAATCTCAAATATGCTATTGATAGCTACATATCTGACCTCTTTTATGTTGAGGCTATAGCTAGTGGTGGGACTTGTTGTTAGTACTCCATCATCATCATTGAATCTTGGAATATGGAATTATAAGCTTCTATTCCTATTAGAAACACTTTCATGTCAACATCAAGCACCTCAGGGACTCCTTATGATACCTCTAACTCTTTTATATGTGCCTCTCAAATTCTAGTCGTCTTGTGCCTACCTCGCCTTCTAGCAGAAGTAGTGGGGGTAGGCGCCTCATCTTACATTAATGCTTTAATATAGCTCTCCTAGTCCAGCTAGGTTAGAAATCGAGGTCATGTGTTTATACTAATAAAGAAAGAAAATAAATGGTTAATACCACTTTTTGGAAGTTCGAACAAATAAGTATTATAAGTAAGGAAGCTATTATAAGGAGGAGACAAATTCCAAAAGCAGAACTACACCCTAGGTATTAAATCTTTTAATCTAGTCTCTAATAACAGCTTTGTCACGATCCTAATAAGCATATGATCTACACTTGAAACCTAAAAGTCGAAGTCCTTAAATCACACATAAGCCTGAATATTAGTGTAACATCCCGTCACCGATGGGATGGGTACAATTTACCTCCTACATATTTGTATACGCATTTTGCATCCGTAGCCTCTATATTACTGATAAATGTTCAGCATTTCATAAGCATACGTATGTACATGCATGTATGATAGATTTCCGACCTGATTGTGAAATTGGAGATTTTGTGAGTAATTATGCTCTGATTTGTGAATTGGAGTATGAAATTGAATTTAGAAATTGAGAATTGAAAATTTGAATATGTGATTAGAGGTTTTCTAATTTTTAGGAATTATAGGAATTTTTCTGAAATTTTCGGAGTATTAGGTTCGGACCAAAAAATGGCTTAGTGACTGATTAATTGTGATTCCGATTCCGATTCCGAATTTGATTGACAATTGTTATGAGGAAAATTTAAATAATAATTTGAGGAATTAGGGTATGAACTATTGAAATTCGGGAGAAATTAGAATTTGGAATTTGGATTGAGTTGTCCGAATTAGACTTGTGGCAATTAATTGCCAAACAAGCCTTAGTATATAAACCTAACCCTTTGAATTGCCTTAATCCACGATGCTTCTCCTTCCTTTGAAAGAAATTGCTTCGTTCTCCTTCTTCTTTGCGTGGATCTTAGTTGGAGTTGTTTCTTGCTTTCTTCTTGCAAGTTAATCCTTTCTTACCCTTGATCAATCATCCCTTTGGCTTAGAGTTGTAAGAAAATGGATTTGGGTGGATTTTTGGAGAAAACCGTGGATGAGCTTTGGTGTGGACTTTGAATTTCCGTGGTATTTCTCAAGGATTTATAGCTTAATCAAGTAAGTTGCAACTTATTTATGTGTTTAATCTTTTGATTTAAGTATGAAATTAAGTGATTAATTGTGTAAGAGTTAGTAAGTTTCGGATGAAATTGGTTTTAGGGTAAAATGTGATTTGTGATTTGGGTATTTGATGAATCATGATTATTTGATGGATTGGAACTTAGGAATAAGTTGTGTTTAGTTTAGAACATTGTTTTAAAGCATTTAGAATGGTTTGGAACGGATTTGTATCAGAAAATCTGGGAATTTCTGGGTTTCTAAGGCGATTCTGGGTTCGCACGCCGCGACGTGTGACGAACACACCGCGGCGAGCCAATTCTTCTCCCGCGCCGCGAGGCTTGCAAGGCAGGCCGCGGCGAATGGAATTTCGTCGCACGCTGCGGCGAGACCAGACGCACGCCGCGACGAGCGGACGTGTTTACGCCGCAGCGAGAGGTAAGGCATGCGTCGCGGCGAAGGTGGCGAGAAAGGGAGCTCGCCACGGCGAGGAATCCTGATTTCCGAAAAATAAATTGGAGGTTTTTAAAATTGGGGATATAGGCAATTGATGATTTCATTAATTGTGGATTAAATTCAATTTA
>JANTNU010000233.1:5112956-5125160 GCA_024752395.1 Erythroxylum havanense | reverse complement strand
AATTGCGACTATTTTTCAGGACAGCGAGAGTGAGACTCCTAGCTCCGGATTTTCAGACTTTTCCTGCTGTGTGTGTGTGCCGGCGAGAGGAGCATGGCCCACAGGTCGGTCAGCTGGGGGCTTTTGGGATATTTTGGGATGACCTAGATAGGAGTTGTTGCTATCTATTTTGATCTGTACAGCTATAATCGTAACTGAAGTATGTACTTATGGTTTTCAGAAATGAAATGAAGGATACCTTCTGGTTTTAAAACAATTCAGTGGAATTGTTATTACTGCTTTATTATATTGATGCCATGAGAGTTTTAGAAATTGATCGTATAGTAGCACCCTCATCGTAGGGTATGTATCAGAATGACCTACGGGCGTCCTGGTGTATACTCTACGGTAAGGGGGCGCTACAATTAGTGACAACATGGGCATACTTAAGTATGTTAGCGTGCAAAATTTGACAACATATTAAATCATATCATTTCAAATGCTAAAGTACAAGTACAAGTGAAAATAAATGAAATGTATAAATAGAAGTAGGTATATTGCAACTGACTCCCCTCGGAGTCACTGTTGCGAAGATGGTGGTAGCTGACCTAAAAAATAGACTAAAGAGGAGTCAAACCTTACTAAACAAGTCAATATCGCCCCACGACATCCAATGACATGCTCATACAATATACCATTTATATTAGTATAAACACAAATATATGATGTACAATAAATAATATGCAGTACACATTAAATCATAGACAAGCAATATTTGTAGGACCCTAATCTCTAAGAGTACACCCTCACAATGCTATACCTCGAATGACCAAAGAAGCTAAGCATCACCAACGGCTCAACCATATACCTATAATCATATAGGCGTAAGGCTCTTTTAGTCTAAAGAGGTTATGGGGAGTCAAACATCACCAATAGATTAGCCCTTACTCAATATGTCCAAAGTCACAATCACATCAATAATATATATATCAAACAAAGATTCGACCAGGAGCTAAGCATCAACCAGGATTGGTCGGTATCATATATCAATGCTATATCATAATCATCTCTCATCATCAAACAAGTACACAACTGGTCCTAATGCATACCCATCAGGTGGCACGTTCTACATATTTTTCCTCCATTAATCAAACTTATCCACATACAAACCAAATATCAATCACACAATATTTTTTCAAATAAGAACTTAGTAATTTGAGGACCATCATAAATGCATGTACTATGCTATAAGTACCCAAAATCGTATCTATATACTTTGCTATTATAGGCACCATGATAATAATTCCTTAAATGAAAAATGTACATGTATATACTTGTATATATCATATCATATCAATTTATAACCATACTCAATAAAGGGTATGGATTTGGAATCGGTAGATAGAAATAAACTTACCTTATTGATGTACTTGTCAGTCTAAACCTTGTGATGTAGATCTCTTTCCTGATATACCTATAACATATGAATGAAATATCTTAATCAATAACATTTACAAATAATTAGGCTTAATTAACAACCTATGACTCATTAAGTTTGCTAGGATGGTCCAATTATGCAATTCGACCTTTGATCCTATTCTCACCTTAAACCTTTGAGATTTTAATTCATAAACTATTAAGAATTTCACTATGGTTCTTAAGGAAAAACGATTATCACAATTTATAAGATTTTTTAAAAAAATTCTAAAATAAAAGTCACTGGAAGGTTACTGTAATAGTATCTTCGACAATTAAAATATTCCCTTGTTGATCAAAAAAAATTTGTCTAAAAATTTATCAATTTTATACTAAATGAAAACTCTTAATAATTAGAACAAATTTTATAAGTGTAACAAAGTCTGATTATCAAAAAATTGAAGAAAAATTATTTTGGGGCCTGAACTTTAATTTTCATCAATTAGTGGCAATATAGGAAATGACTAGTGACAAGACTATACGACTTTTTCTCTTAAAATCGAGGGGAGTCTAAGGCAATGACTAGTGACAAGACCATAGCGGGAGTTTAATGGTGGTGGTGATGGTCAACAATACTCACCAGAGGCGATGGATCATAGAATTGAGTTTCCCCGTTTGAGTCACTAATGGTAAAGAGCATAGGAAGAGGAAGATCTTATTCACTTTAAAGGGTAAAAATGGAGAATAGGAAAGATGAGCATGGAAGTGAGAGATATGTATACAAAAATATACGTATAGTGATGGGAGTGGTTGGATATATAGTTCTATTTGTTCTCTAAAACTCAGATCTTCCTTTGGATTAGAGGCTTTTATTTTGGTTTCTAATGTTATCTTAATCTTTTTGGTGCTTCTTGAATCTCTTGCAATGACCATAATTCACTTATATGTATCTTTTATGCGAGTGTTGTTGAATTGTGACTCTGAAATAGTCAACAAACTGTCCTACTCTTTAGGAACTATTACTTACTACTTTATTGGTCAATAATTGTTGTTGTCTTTATAGACATCAATGATTCCGTTTTTTTCTTTATGTTTATGCCTATTTGAAAGGCTTCTCTTTTTTAATAAAACGTGTGGTATTACAGTATTAGTCTTCTCTGATTCTTTCATTAATGTCTAATTATCAACATTGTGGTATCAGAGCCACCAGTAAGTGAAATTTGCAGATAATCAGAGATTACTTATGTCCAGCAGTGGTAACGGGGCTACATAGCCTCTTATTCCAATTTTCAAAGGGGAGAATTATGAGTTCTGGTTTATAAGACTAAAGATACTACTCAGATCTCAGGATGTTTGGGATTATGTGGAGAATGGTTACACTGAACCTGATGCAGAGACAATCCTCACAGCAGAGGCACAAACCAAACTCAAAGAAAAAAGGAAGAAAGATGCAAAGGCACTGGTGATCATTCAGTAAGTTGTTCATAACACTGTGTTTTCAAGAATTGTGGCAGCAACTACATCAAAAGAAGCATGGTCTGTACCGTAGAAAGAATTTCAAGGAGATTCTAAAGTGATCGTGGTTCGACTTCAATCTCTCCGCAGAGAGTTTGAGATGCTTCAGATGAGGAATGAAAAGACTGTATCTGAATTTCTAGCTAAAACTACTGCTGTTGTCAGTCAAATGCGCACATATGGCGCCAAAATTATAAATCAAACAATTTTCGAAAAGGCACTTCGTAGTCTCAGCTCTAAATTTGATCACTTGGTCACTGCTATAAAGGAGTCCAAGGATTTGTTTGTGTTTTCTTTTGATGAACTTATGGGTTCTTTACAAGCCCATGAATTTAGAATCAATAGAAATATCGACAAAGTGACAGACAAAGCTTTTCAAGTGCAGGATAACAATATCAGCAGATGAGGACATGGCCACAGTGGCTCTAGGGGTCATTTTTTAGGGTGCAGACAATCAACTGGACGTGGTAGAGGTCGTAATGATGACCAGCGACAACATATGAATAACATACAGTATTATAATTGTGGGAACTATGGACATATGTGAGCAAATTATTGGTCTAGAGAGAAGCAAGCGAATTTCACAAATAGAGACGGAAGTGATGATGCAAATATAGAAACGAAGAGAAACTGTTTATGGCTCATTGTACATCAAGTGAAGACAATCACAAACATATCTGGTTTGTCAACAGTCCACATGACTGGTTTTAAACATCTTTTCTCCAATCTTAATGAAACAAAAACGCAAAAAGTGCAGCTAGGAATGGAAACACTCTTCTTGTGAAAGGCAAAGGGACTGTAAGTTTTAAATTAAGTTCAGGCAAAACTAAATGTTTACATAATGTCCAATATGTGCCTACTTTGGGTTTCAATCTTATCAGTGTTGGGCAGTTAATGTCATGTGGTTATTTGGTGTTGTTTGATAATGCGGAGTGCTGCATTAAAGATAAACAGACAGAAAGAACGTTGGTGACTATCAAAAAGACTTCGAACCAAATGTTTCCTCTTGATGTGTCTCAAATGGGAAATTTTGTGCTTACAATAAAAGAAGATGATGAATCCATATTATGGCATCTCCGATATGGACACTTACACCTTAAGGGATTGCGGTTACTTCGAGATAAAAATATGGTCATAGGCTTACCAAAGATTAATGATATTAAGTTTTGTCAGGGTTGTGTATATGGGAAGCAGACACGCAAATCGTTTCCTGTAGGTAAAGCTTGACGAGCCTCATTAGGTTTAGAATTGCTTCATGCTGACTTATGCGGCCTTATGCAAACAACATCTCTTAGAGGTAGTAAATACTTTCTTTTAATAATTGATGATTATACCAAAATGTCTTGGGTGTATTTTCTGCACAACAAAGATCAAACTTTTGAAAAATTCTAAAGTTTCAAAGACTTGGTGGAGAAGCAACGTGATTGTTGTATCAAAGTTCTACGCACTGATAATGGCAGCAAATTTGTGTCTAACAAATTCAACTCTTTTTGCGAAGAGCATGGTATACATAGAGAATTAACAACGCCATACACTCCAAAACAAAAAGGTGTTGCGGAATGGAAGAATCTTATTGTTGTTGAAATGGCTAAGAGTATATTGTAAGGCAAGAATTTACCAAACACCTTGTAGGTAGAAGCAGTAGCCACCGCTGTTTATCTTCTTAACATATCTCCTACAAAAGCAATACAAAACTGAACTCCGTTTGAAGCTTCACATGGGTACAAACCTTCTGTAAGTCACTTGCGACTTTTTGGTTCTATTTTTTATGCTTTGATCACGTCACAGGAGCGAAGGAAATTGGATCCAAAGTCTCATCAATGTATCTTTATAGGATATAGCCCTCACTCAAAAGCATATAGATTGTTAGATCCTACAAACAATAAAATTTTAACAAGAAGAGATGTTGTATTTGATGAGAGTTTGAGTTGGCAGGAAAATACTGTGACAACTTCTAGTCAAGTTATTGAAGATGATGACCAACAGAGATAATATAACCGCAATCTTCATTAGATAACTGTGATGATGGACACACCTTCTTCAATATCAATTCCACAATCACAGCAGAATTAAGCAACTCTTTTATTGTAGAAGAATTTTCTACACCATCTATTCATAGAAAGTACAGATCCTTAACTGACTTGTATGAAAAGTGTGGCTTTGCACTTATTGCCGCTGATCCCGTTAATTTTGAAGAAGCTTGTCAAGAGAAGAAATGGTTGCAGGCAATGAAAGAGGAGATCACGACTATTAACAAGAATCAAACATGGATTTAATTGGACTCAAGTGGGTGCTTAAAACAAAACTTAGAATAGATGATAAGATTCAAAAGTACAAAGCACGACTTGTTTTGAAAGGATACACATAATAAGCTAGGATTGATTTCGAAGAAACTTTCTCTCCCGTGGCTCGATTTGAAACAATTTGAATATTCTTAGCCTTGGCAGCTCAACAACAATGGCATATTTATCAATTTGATGTAAAGTCAGCCTTTCTTAATGGCTATCTTAATGAGGATGTTTATGTTGTACAACCCGAAGGATTCACAAAAAAAGGGAAAGAAGAGCAAGTTTATAAGTTGAGGAAAGCCTTTTACGGGCTTAAACAGGCACCGCGAGCATGGTATAGTCGTATTGATTAGCACTTCTTGAAGAATAGTTTTGAGAGGAGTAAAAAGGAGCCTACCTTATATGTGAAAAAGTTAGACGATGGAACCTTTATGATGGTTTGCTTGTACATAGATGACATGATTTATACAAGATTAACAAAAACTATTGTTGATGAGTTCAAGTATTATATGATGAACAAATTTGAAATGACTGACTTGGGTTCATTAAGATACTTTCTTGGTCTTGAAGTAAAGCAAGAAGCTGATGATATCTTTCTGTCTCAGGAGCTCTATGCCAAAGAATTGCTTCGAAAGTTTGGTATGTTATATTGTACACAAGTTAGTACTCCTTTAAATGTTAATGATAAATTTATTAGCAGAGATGACGAAGGAGCAGCTAATCCTACCTCCTATAGAAGCCTTGTAGGCGAGTTAATTTACTTAACACATACAAGGCCCGACATTGCCTTCTCAATTAACACCATCTCTAGGTTCATGGAGAAGTCATCACAAGTACATTTTGGTGTTGCAAAACGGATTTTACGATATGTTACTGGTACAGTAAGTTATGGGATTTGGCATTCTACCAACATTAATGTACAATGTGATGGAAAATTACATGGCTACTCGAATTCTGATTTTGCGAGTTGTGTTGATGATCGAAGAAGTGTGTCAGCTCATGTTTGCACTTTAGGATCGGGAGCTATTTCATAGAGCTCCAAAAAACAACCTATAATAGCTCTTTTGAGCACTGAAGCAGAGTACATAGTGGTGGCTTTTGCAGCATGTTAGGCTACTTGGTTGAGAGGTATTCTGAATGACTTAAAACAACAACAACAAAAGGCAGCAACTGTTATTTTCTGCGACAACAAATCAACTATTTTCATGAATAAAAATCCAACGTTACATAGTTGAACGAAACACATAGATACACGACATCATTTTGTCAGAGATTTGGTGGCTGGAAGAGTTGTCGATGTCCAATATTGTAAAACTCATGATCTGTTGGCATATATTTTGACAAAGTCATTGTCAAAGGAGAAATTTCTTCTGATTAGAACCTTGCTTGGAGTATGTAATTTCGAATTAAGGCAGAGTGTTGAATTGTGATTACGAAACAGTCAACAAGTTGTCCTACTCTTTAGGAACTATTACTTACTACTTTATTGGTCAATAATTGATGCTGTCTTTATAGTCATCAATGATTCCGTTTTTTTTCTTCATGTTTATGCCTATTTAAAAGGCTTCTCTTTTTTAATAAAACGTGTGGTATTACACCAGTAGTCTTCTTTGATTCTTTCATTTACTGTCTAATTATCAACCGTGAGTGCCAACCTCAATTTGGACTGCTTCCAGTAGGAGACTGATAGTTGGGAAGGAGCAGGAGCTTCATCTGTGATACAACTGCTCTAAAGATCCATAGAAATGCTTTTTTGCTATAAGTTTGAACTACTCGTTTTCTGCATCTTTTTTTTTTTTTACGAGTTAGGGAAATTTACTCTCTCAATCATATAATGTACTCGAATTCTTCAGCTTAGCACTTCCATATTAGTGTAGAATTAGACAGGAACCTGAACTTAGGTCTCTTTCAAGCATATTCTAGCATTTTTAAACAGCAAAACTCCAAGTAACTTGCTCAAAACAACATAAGCAATGCCATGCAAGAAAACTTTTGTTGCTTTGTGCCCAAATCAAAGCCAAAGAGGGTTTGAGCACATATTATTGTACAATTGTGGTTTGCCACGGATCAGCTCAACTCTTCCCTTCAAACAGCTTCTGGAGAGTGATGACAACATTCTCGTCCAACTGGAAGGCCTTACTGAGAACTTCAGGTTTGACAGGAGGATTGGACCCAAAGACAGCATTTGCGACTGTAATGACACCAGGATTTTGGCTGCTCAAACCAACAATAGCAACTGCACTGGTCTCAGCAATATTCACCTGGAAGTGAATGAGTCCAATTGGAAACACAAACACATCTCCTGCTTTCAGGACTTTGGATATAAAGCGATTATCTGGGTTGGATGTGACAAAACCAACAAAGAGTTCGCCCTCCATGACTAGTAGGATTTCTGTACCACGAGGGTGTGTGTGGGGAGGGTTTAACCCACCATTTGGTGCATAATCTATACGAGCCAGAGATATGCCAAGAGTGTTTAGACCTGGTATTTGATCCACGTTTAGCAGAGTCACATTTAATCCAACATTGTTCTCAGTGTTTCGTGGAACGTTGAGCCCTGAA
This sequence comes from Erythroxylum havanense, assembly GCA_024752395.1. Lineage (NCBI taxonomy): Eukaryota > Viridiplantae > Streptophyta > Magnoliopsida > Malpighiales > Erythroxylaceae > Erythroxylum > Erythroxylum havanense. The sequence continues at coordinate 5,117,400 of JANTNU010000233.1, read as the reverse complement.
AAGAAGAAATCTTCTGCCTTCACGAGCTTTGGATCCTTGCAGAACTTCCCATTCACAAATACTGCATGAAATACATGTTTCATGATAAGTAACTGTGACAAAAGAATGGTATAACAATGGCAGTTACTTTATATATAATATAGTAAGGTTTAAAACAAATGCATGCTACTAGGGAAAAGGAAACATAATATGTAGCTAGCAAAGTACTATCGGACTCCTTAATGGCTACACAGTAGTCCTGAAGGGGACTGGGGTCATAGGCATTGATCAGCGAAGAAGCCAAAGTCAAGAGGATTGCTACAGCAACGAAATGAACACTTCTCATCTTTTTACTTTGCTCTAAAACATGAGAGCTTGCTTCGCTGTTATTGATTGAGGGATGACAAATCTATTATGGGACAGAATATTTATAGATGATGCGTGCCTTGGAGTATTATTCTCTGTCGTAATTCCTCCACCAAACATACTGAAAAGCGATATAAAATTTATCAACTAAATCAATAACTTTTTTTATACAAGTTAGTTCCTTGGCCTCCTCATACTTATATTGCATAGAGATCTAAAGTAATAAACAATGGGTTTAATGGACTTCATCGTTTGTAACCAGAAGCTGCCATACGTAGAATGATGATTGACACATACCAAATACTGATCAATTGAATTCTTAATAGATTGCTGAAAACTTTTCAAAACCCAAGATGCAATGCAATTTCATTTGGAAACTGAAGAATTTTGTGATCTCTTCTCCAAAATGATCCGCAAGCTATGCATCGTTCTTACACTTGCTAGCTTTGGCTTTACAAGAAGGTTAATTATGCACTCATCTTTATTCAAATAGGTTTTACAGGAAGGTTAATTACGCCCTCATCTTTATCAACAAGCTGTATATAATCTTCATTCTGGTCGTAGCTTATTACAGCTAATCAATTTTAATTACAAAAAAGTACCATAGAGATATCACTGACATGTATGATAGTTTTTCTGTTTCCTTACATGTCCTTGTCTCGAGTTCCACAGTTTTTTCTGTTCCTGTTAGAATGTCGTTTTTTGTTAGTTACGTAATGGCTTGACTAACGACAGTTAATTTCATGCAGCAATACACAGGTCTCTCCTTAGCTTGGAGATTGGGTTTCTGTAAGATTGGGCTGAAAATGGACTCGATGGAGCTGCACTAGCTCTTGTCCTCTGTGCCCTCGCACTCTCAGTCGAGCATCCCTCTCGTCATGGGTATACGAAAGCTCCTCAACCGAAACTGGTTTGTTGTTCATCGTCATATCTTCCAAAAGAGCAATAGATGTGCGGACTGGCTCGCCAACCAGCAGGTCAGGACAATATTGGAATCACTTATTTTGATGTACCACTTTTAGGGTGCCACAGACTCTTTATAGAGGATATGTCGGGAATCAGTTTTCCCTTACCATTTAGCTTCAGGTATTGTCTTTTCCCTTAAGCAAAAAAAGAAAAAAAATTCATGCAGCAAGATTAGAATGGACGAGAAAAGAAGGTTACTAGCTCCAATTAGGTCACGACAGTTCGTACAAGATTAGATTGAAGGGAGAAGATTATTGGCTACATTAAGGTAACCATGAAGCAAAGGAGAAGGTTGCTGGCTGCAATTAGGTAATCGCAGTTCGTACAAGATTAAAAAGAAGGGAAGGAAAAGATTACTGGCTACAATTAGGTAACCTTGTGGTTCAAGCATCGTCAAATCAGTAATAATGTGGCTTTCTTTTCCTTTTGTGATTTGACAGAACAAAAATTAGGTGAACTTATATTCTAGCAAGTAGGTAAAGGGATGTTGCATGTGCATGATCTTAACTCTTCAATATTTTCTTCTTTTCGACTGTTTCCAACAGTGCACTAGTAAAATTTTATATGTTTCAAAGATCTAATGGCCCCCCTATATATTAAATTTAAACATAAATTTTAATGCTTGATTAAATATTTATATTAGAAGGTATTATTGTTTATTGTTGTAATTATAATTTGTATGGTATTGTTGTTTTTATTTAGATTTATTATTATATTTCAAATTAGAAAAAAATTTAGTTTTAAAATATCAACAAAGCCTGGCAAACAAAGGAAAGACAAAAACAACTATAATTAATCAATAGATGTATAAATAATAAATGTTAAAGTATGTATTCTATAACCAAAAATTAAGCAATGACTGGATAAATTTTGTCTTAAACTATAATGTTTAGTTACTATAGCAAATAAGCTTTTGGCCTACGATTTGAAAATCATAGCTAAAGGTCAATCTTTGGCCAAATTCCAAATCGTGGTAAAAAAAAAAAAAGTAATTAAAGGTCAATGTTTTCTGACGATTTTGAAAATCGTCACCAAAAGCTTTGGCGATAATTTTCAAAATTGTAGCTAAACAAGACAACAAAGTCACCTATTGAATAAGCTTTTTTTAGCAATGATTTGAAAATCATAGCTAAAGTCAAATTTTTAGCTACATTTTTCATAATCGTAGCTAAAAGTCTTTTATAACAATGCCAAAAACTTATTGTAAACTTTTTAATGTAAGTATACGTTATCTCAAACAAATAACACAATATTGTAAAGAGTATTGTCTTATAAGGATTGTGTTTATTAATTATAAAAAGTAATCTAACTGAAAAAAATTGAATAATAAAAAGAAGTAATTGAATAAAAATATTTTTAAAATAATTAAAAACAAAAATGTCATATTAAACAAATCTATTACTTCAGGTTTCACCAAGATTAATCTCACTTGACTCATCTAGTATAATCAATTAACGACTACTCCTTGTGATAACTATGAAATACTTACAAAATTCATTAAGCTAAGAAATTCATAATAGTACATACAATTTCATAAATATCTCTATCTTATGACAATAATATGATATTTCAGTTATTTATTTTTGGTCTAGAATTGAATAATAATTCATGTAATTCTTGATCAGGCAAGCACAAACATTAGTCATAAAATGAAATAATACAAATAAAATTGGAATAAAACATCAATCTAATTAAAATTAGGCAAGTTCAACTATTCATAACTCAAATACATTATAGTCCTAAAATGTATAACATCAAAAAAATAAATAATAAATTAAACATGGCTTAAGTCATGATTTAAGAGAGAAAGAAAAACTAGGAATTGAAGTATAACATCAAAATAATAATAATAAATTAAATATGTTTTAAATAGCACTTTTGGCTACATTTTTCTAAATTGCAGCTAGAAGTTGCACTTTTGGCTATGCTTTTCAAAATTGTAGCTAAAAATCTCAGATCCTATAATTTCAATTAAAAACATTTAGTGTTTCTTTTTTTGTCGGTAGGATTCATACTAGGTGTTGTTGGTGGTGGTGGTGGTGGTGGTAGTGGTGCTTCTTTTTTTTAGCTACAAATATATTTTCATAGCCAAATGTCTTTAGCTAGAAAATTATTTTTGTAGCTAATGTAGAAGCCCAAACATAAGGAAAATTTAACACTTTTCATTCTTATGTACAATTAATTCTTGTAAACTTGCAGCTAGAAATTTGTCAAAAATAACTCTTCATTCATCATATTCAAGTATTATAAATTTATTAACTTTCACTTGATCATTTTGTGACTGAATATCGTATTCATAAAAATCAATTTTAATAGTATTCATAATGATTTTAAGTCTAAAAATAAATTTATCTAACAACAATCACATTTCAAAATTTTATAAAACTATAAACTCAAAATTAATTAATATTAGATAGATTTATATTTATATTTTTCTCTTTTAAAATATATAATTTGACAATTTTAAATGATGTCACAAAATTTTCAAATAGGATTAATATGAAATTTGTAATTTTTCATTATATTCAAAGCATGAGGACAATTGAATTTTTGGTGCATTTAGATTTGACAAGGCTATCTTTTTTTAGGTCAACCTTTGGTGACAATTTTGCAAAATGTTGCCAAAGGATTATCCTTTAGCAAGGATCACCCTTAGGCAATGATTTTTAAAATCGTAGCCAAAGGGTCAACCTTTGGCAACGATTATGAAAATCATCACCAAAGGGTTAACTTGTAATGAAGATTTTCAAAAGATCGCCATTTGGCTATATTTTTGCCAAATCATAGCCTATTGTATTAAAACTCCATTCTTCAGCTTTGTTATTTTGACTACAAAAATATTTTCGTAGCCTGTTAGCTATGAAAATGGCTTTGTTTTGTTCACTAAAAATGACATCATTTTTGTCATATTGAAAACCTAATTACGAAGCAACCAACAATTTTGTCTGCATCATTCGATGTCATCATCCTCGTGTTCCAATAGGTGCGCCATTGGTCCATCCATGTCTCCAATATTCGTCCATCTTCATCTTCATCTACATGATGGTTCTTCTTCGACCAACAATTTTGTCTGCATCATTCGATGTCATCATCCTCGTGTTCCAATAGGTGCGCCATTGGTCCATCCATGTCT
>JANTNU010000233.1:5000805-5011765 GCA_024752395.1 Erythroxylum havanense | reverse complement strand
AATCATTCATTATAAGGAAGATAAATGATGGGTGTTAGAAGAAGTAAAAAACAACAATATAAGTATACAAATTTGTTTAATATTTTAGTTCATTTATTAATATAGTAGTAGATAGTAATATTTGGATTGAATACTGATTTTCTTTATTTAATTTTAGAATAAGATGTAAGAGTTATCAAAGAAATTTATGTTTGAGGGGGAATGAGCTTAATGCAGACGACATTTGTGATACAGTATTTGGTACACGTTTTGGCTTTATGAAAGGTCTTAGTTATGACTTTAAGTCAAATGTTTCAACCTCAACAAATAAAACAATCATTCAACACCTTCAAGAGGGGGGAAAAAAAAACAAGGTTAACGTTGCATTACAAGTTGAAATAATCAGGGGACAAAAACTCGAGTAAATTTAGCAAACATGATATGTTATTCAGAAGATTACTTAGCCTAGATCATGATAGAAATGAAGAGGAAAGCGAAGGGGTGTTAATTCCATCTCCTATACTTTTTTCTTTGAATTCTTGTATGTATTATAAGCTACTTTTTTGAAAACTTAGTTAAAAACGATATCCTTTTTTAAGGTAGCCTTTATCACTTTCACCTCTATGATTTGAAAAAGAAAGGAATTGTCGGCTATACAAACTAAGTCGAAGAAGATAAGCATCGATTAGTGGCCATGATTTTGAATGGAATACGTACCACAGAAGTAGCAAGGAAAGCTGAACACATGTTAACACCAAGCATGAGATCAAGTTAGTATCTCTAAACGCTGGACTGTTAAATACTATAATGTTATGATTCTCTATAACTTTTCTTCGGTCTGTGTACCTTCTGTTCAATCCGGAGATAGTGAGCATAGTAAATGAAATATTTTCAATTTTCAAAAAAGAAAAAAAGATAGGAACTGGAAAGAGGGAGTGAGGGAGAGAGATGGGAAGAAGCAGTAGCCTCCCTCTCTTTGAAACCAAGTCATCAAGGAGACGTCTGCTTTTCAAGTTCTATCTAGCTTCAGTATTGATTGCTATCTGCTTAATATGGGTGTACAGAATCAGTTACTTACCAGAGGGATTACTACAGAGATGGGCTTGGATTGGACTGTTCATAGCAGAAGTATGGTTCACCTTTTACTGGATTGTCACCCAAGTCCTTCGATGGAACCCTGTTTATCGGTTCACTTTCAGAGACAGGCTCTCTCAAAGGTCTCTCTTCTTTCCAACTTCTGTATATTTTGTTAGAGATTAATGTAAAAATGTGCGATCGTGTTGTGTTAGTGGATGGCAGATTTTCAGGTCATTACTTTTGTTAGTAGGTAGCTGGTTAGTGAGCTGTTTCTTGCCTACCACTTGTTTGATAAAAGTTCCCTTATAGCTTTTATTCTTTTCGGCAGCCTAGTCTCTTATACATATATATATATATGTACGCTAATGATATAAAAATCGAGACCCTTTTGAGAGCTGATGAAATTAAGAATATATATATATACACACACATGGTTCAACACGAAGATACGTAAAAGTTCCTTGGACTTGTGGCCGCTTTTCACTAAATATGATTCGATTTTGTTGGAATACTTACTTTTGACTATGGTGATTTGCCAAGCAAAAGATACGAGAAGTATTTGCCTGGTATAGATATCTTTGTCTGCACCGCAGACCCGGTGATGGAGCCGCCGATCATGGTGGTTAACACGGTGTTGTCGGTGATGGCTTATGATTACCCTCCAGAGAAGTTAAACGTTTACTTATCTGATGACGGAGGCTCAGACTTAACATTTTACGCAATGTTAGAAGCATCAAAATTCTCAAAATATTGGTTACCCTTTTGCAAGAAGTTCAATGTCGAGCCAAGATCCCCGGAGGCTTATTTTCGTTCTGCCGTTGAGCCACTGGACGAGCCTGACAATAAGGTCAAGGAATGGCTTTTCATCAAGGTACGTAACTGAATACATTTACTTACCAGTGCACAGAAAATGTGGGAACTCGAAATACTCATTTTCCTGCATAATTACAAAGACTGCTTGAAAACAATAATCACTGGCCCTCATTTATTGCAAGGTTAATTTTAAACCGATGCCCTCAATGCCTAGCTTCTCTGAAAAAGACACTCTATAATGATTAATACACATGTTAGCTTCAACATATAATCGATTCATAACAAATGATAATATCGATAAAACTTATACAGAAATTTATTATTTGAGGCTACAAAATGTGTCCCAACAATTCTAAGGTGTCTTTGTTGATAAAGCGGAAGAACAAATGTAAATGTTTATATTATGCATACAATTTAGAAATAAAATAAATAAGGAATTATAATTTTTCCCGGATAAGAAAATAAAGAAAGATTTAAAAAAGATAGAAAATACTAAAAACTAACCTTAAACATACGTTGGAAACAAAATTCTCTGACTAATAAAAACATTCAATTAGTTATCAATACTATTATAATGAAGAAACAAATTGAAATGAACACCTAACATTGTAACCACGTTTCTGTTGTCGGTGATAAATACATCATTTTCATTACAAATCATTAGTTTAGACTTGAAAAGAAAATGATGAATATAGTGTGAACTCCTCGTTGCTATAAATTTTACGAAATAGAGATTTAAGTGCAGTAATATCTCTTTTATCTCTACAATGAAAATTAGCACTTGTGAATACATATTTTAGATCTATTATAATTTACTTTTATGTAGTTCTTGGAATATAATTATAAATAATTTACCCATTTTATAGCTTACGTAATATTTAAATTCAATTGATTATAATTTTGACAAACTATTAAAGTATAGATTTATGGTATGTATCTAGAAATACTTTTATTCATTAGATTTAATAGAGTTATTTTTGAAATAGAGTTGTTAAATTGATATTTAAATTAGTTTTGAGGGAGATGAAGATCAGAAGGGCAATAAGACCTGATTGGATACTCATAGAGGTAAGGAAAAGCATAGACTAAAAGGGTCTTGTTCAGCTAGTCTAGTTTTTTATTGAGATCCTTAATTCTGCCAAAGTATCGGATGAGTATAGACTTAGTATGTTAATTTATTTATATAAGGACAAATAAGACATTCAAAATTGTAACAACTATAGAGACATCAAACTACTTAGTAACACCATGAAATTGTAGAAGAATCTAATTGAGAAGAAAGTGAGAAAAATGCTCATAGTTTAGAGAACCTATTTGATTTCATGTCAAGAAGGTCTACGACAAAAGTTATACGTCTCTTTAAAAGATCAATGGAATATTATAAGGAAAAGATTAAAAGACTTAGTAATCTTACACTTAGTTTTTATTGATTTAGAGAAGAATTATTACAAGGTCCCTAGGGAAATCTTATAGAGATGATTAAATGTATGAGAGTTCCTTTGACTTATATAGATGTTATTAGAGATATGTATGAAGGAGTAAAGATTAGATAAGGATGATAGGAGGAGATATAGAAAGTTTTTCTATCGATATTGAGTTACACCAAGGCTCCTTATTGAACTATTTTTTTTTATTGCAATAGTGATGGAGGAGCTCATCAAGAATATTCAAGGGGATGTACTTTGATGTATGTTATTTGCTAACGATATTGTTTTAGTGGATAAGACAAAATAGGGTGTTAATTTCAAGTTAGAACATCGGAGGGGTACATTAAAGTTGAAGGATTTTAAATTAAGCAGGACTAAGACTGAATACTTAGAGTATAACTTTTCGAACTATAGGGTAGCCTCTAATGTGAAGATAAAGATTGGTTCAAAACTTTTATCACAGCAAGAATGTTTTAAGTATATAGGATCTTTCATTCAAAGCAATGGAGACATTGATGAAGATATAGTCCACCGAATTAAATCAAAGTGGTTTAAATAGATAAGTACATCAGAGGTTTTATGTGAAAAAAGATACCACTCAAGATTAAAAGTAAATTTTACTGTTTAGCGATTAGATTAGCCATGTTATATGGGATGGGGTGTTGGTCGGTCAAATAAGTGCATAGTCATAAGCTACTAGCAGCAAAGATGATGATGCTCAGTTATATGTGTAATTTTACTAGAAGATATAAGGTCAAAAATGTAATGGTAAGACAAATTAAAGGTGACCGGTATTAATGAAAAATTAAGAGAGATGAGGCTTCGGTGGTTTAGACATTTTAAAAGGAAACACGCTGAGGCTGCAGTTAAAGGATTCGAGAAAATAGTACTTAGAGACTATACATGAAAAAAGGATGACCTAAAAAGAACTGAGGGGAAATAATCAAGAATGATATGATATTGTTGGAATCATGGTTTTGAAACCCGAACCGGACCGGCCGGTCCGACCAGTCCGACCGGTAACCGGTCGGTGGTCCGGTCCGGTTTATGCCCCAAAATCGGTCTTCAATTGACCCAGTGTGAACCGGTCCAAACCGGTCGGACCGGTTCGACAATTTTTTTATTTTTTATTTTTTTATTTTTTTTATTTTTTATTTTTTAAATATTTTTAATATTATATATAATTAAATATAATTATTGCATAATTATTACGTCACACCACCGGTCGAACCGGTCAAACCAGTAACCAGTAAGGCCACCGGTTCAATGACCGGTCCGGATTTCAGAACATTGGTTGAAACTTATCGAAGATATAACCTGTGATAGAAAACTTTGACATATTAGAATATGGATAAAAAATCTCACACAGAGAAACCTTTCTCATTCTCTGAAGTCTTTAAAACATTTTTCTCTCGAGTTTCATTTTATAGTTAGTTTTTTTTTTTACTTCCCTTCTAGTTATTAGTTTGAGTAGTATCTGTCTTAGTCTAATTACTGTCCAATAATTGTTGTTTTTTTACTTCTACTTTTCCTAGTTTGTGTATTAATATTTACCATGCTGTATATGAACTATATTATGTATTAAATTACATTATTATTATTATAGAGTATTATCATTATTTTATGTAAACCTATTTATTTATATTATATATATGTGTGGGTATATCGAAAATAGTCTCTCAACTTAGTAAGTATAAGACTGTGTATTATTAGACCTCTTTAAATCCCACATTTTTGCAGGACTCTCACTGGGTAGTATTGTTAAAGAAAAGAGTTATTAAATTGATATGTAGACTAATAGTAACAACACCTAGTAGAAATTTCGCTGACACGCATGGTCTAGAGAAGTCCAATAATACGTAACTTTAATGTGCATATATGTACTAGTCCCTCATTTGATAATGTGCATTAGTTAATGATATAAAAGTATAAAATTTAAACTATTATTACTAAAAATAAAAAAGTTAAATAAGTTGTTAAATAATAAAACTACATAAAATTATGTTCAAAAGTGAAATGCATAATATCTTATTGACATTCTAAATTGTAAAGAGAAAATGTTAAATTCAACAATATTGTTAGATTATTTAAAATGACTACATATATTTCTTTCAAGTACCACTTAGAACGAATCTTATGAAAGGAAAAGGAGCTTGAGAGAATAGATTTCTTTATATTTTTGCTTGTCTAAACTATCACAAAAAAGAGCTACTTATACATAAGATTGACTACACTATTAAGGGGAATAATATCCTTAAACATATGTCATAGCTGATTATATGCTTCAATTGCATATGTTACATACTCATTCATACATTATATATGTTAAAATCTAAAATATATACGATTAGAAACTGTGATAAAGTACGAACAAGTTGGATATGACCTTGACGAACATAATGTTACACGAGGTGATTATCAATCTCAATATATTTGATATATTCATAGACATCATTGTAGACAATTGGTATGACAACGTAATTATCACAAAGGAGAGGAGTTGCAAAAGAAGAGGAAACATCTATATCTTAAAGCAATCAACATAGCTACTGGAGCTTAGATGTTGTGTTTACAAGACCTCAATATTCTACTTCTTTGCTAATGTAAGAGATAACTGTTTATTTCTTCTTGTACCATGAAATAAGGGATGTGTCAATGAAGAAATAGTAACTAGTAATAAAATGATAATCAGTTATATTCATAACTATAACAAAGATAAATAAAAAAGTGAACACCGTGAAAAAGAGTACTTATTACGCATTAAAAGATATGAAGAACAACAAACAAATGAGTGATACTAGGTATTAACATGAATTGACTGATGATGAGAGCAAGAGATATTAGAAAGGGAGAAACTGAGGTATATAAGATCACCAAATATTTAGTGATAAAGAACAACATCATTGAGAAGAGTCCCGTTAGTAACAAAAAGATGAAAATTAGGTTCCAATGGAGTGATTAACATGAGAGAGAAATTAGTGACATGTTTTGTTAACGAAAAATATTAGCCAGATCCACTAGATAAAACTACAAGACTTATCCTTCATCTCAAAATGTTGATGTAAAAAGGATTTGAGAGTAAAAATACATTGAGCATTATTGTCAGTAATTATCATATCATTAACATAAAAAAGAAGAAGAGTATATCCTTAAGCTATTTTGAGAATGAACGAATCATGGCCAAGGAGAATAATAATGGAGCTTTGTTAAATCAGGTTTTAAGAGCTTGTTTTAGTCTATATAAAGCTTTACAAAGACAACAAACCTTATCGAGTGAATGATCATAACTAGGTGGAGATTACATGTGCACTTTTTCTATAAAATCATTATTAAGAAAAACATTCTTGATTTCCATTTGAAATAATGACCAACATTTGCTAGCAACAACTTTAATGAGGTTGTGAACTAAGGTTAAATGAGTTATAGAAGGAAATATCACCACGTAATCAATAGCATACTCCTGGTTAATTCCTTTAGCAGCCAGTTGGAATTTATATTACTCAAATGATACATCATCTTAATTCTTATTTTTATAGACCCATTTGCAATTAATAATGGATTTTTCTAGAGGTAAAATAACCATGTATCAAGTAAATACACGTAGTTATTTTGCTATTACTTTCTTCCATAGAGGTTTAAAGTTTGCCTCACAATAACTGTAAGGTTAAATAGTAAAAGAATCATGAAAATCTCAAAGTTAGACAGAAGAGTGACTTACTCAATTGGTGTAGCAAGAAATAGGTTGAGGACAAGGAAGTTTAGATGATTAATTAGATATAGAAGGATCATGTGGAGGAGGTAATGAGTCCGTAGCTGATGGCGAAGCAAAGGGAATAGGCATAGGTTGCATCTAACTATTAAGATACTAGAAACTGAACTTGCAAGAGAAATATAAGGAGAACAAGCAGGCCGTTCCTATAGTTTTATAAGCCCTGAGCGAAATTTAAAAAAAGGAGCTCCAATAAATTGACAATATACTTAAGTTTACATATTTGTATAAAATATAAATGATTCAATTTATAAGTTTACATAACTAATTAAATATTAAATGATCATAACACTAACAAATACACAAAGGATCATGATTTATGAAAAACAATTTCTCAGTGCATTTCTAGATGCAAAATCATTAATAATATTATTAAGATCAATATTGTCCAACATATCCTTCTCAATATATAACATAGCTAAACCATTCAACCTTTCTTGTGACATTGATGACATTGTGATATCATTAATAATATTATTAAAATCACTTTAAGGTTATAGTGTTGTAAATTGTTTAAGTGATGCAAGCTAACGTTAAAGTCATTAGCCGTGTCACTTCTTAGAGTTTAGGGAGGGGCCTTTGAAGTGGGCCCCTCTCATAAATGACATTAATGTTATATTGTTATTAATGTTAAAGTCACTACTCATCAGCTAACTTGGGAAGGTGTAAACCAAAAAAACTAATATCTTTAGCCAACGTTAATTTAGAGAAGGGGCCTTGGGGCCCCCTCCTATTGTGGGCCCTGGGCGGGTGCCCCGCTGGCCCCTGCCCAGGGCCGGCCCTGAGAACAAGTATGATGGAATCAGAGAAGAACTAATAAGAACTTTCATTGACTCGAAAGTTTGAAATAGTTAAATACATCTTATGCACTTATAAGATCACATATTGTGAGAGAATAAAGTCTTTGGGACAAAAGATTCCAACTCTTATACCCTTTGTGCTCTATCCTATACCCTAGGAAGAAACATAATTGTGCTCGTAATTCTAATTTGCTATATTCATATAATTGGAGAAGAATAAAACAAGCAATTTTAAGGAATTTGAAAGTTTGGTAGTTAATAGCATGATTATATAAGTGTTTACAAAGAGAGATGTTATCTATGACAGGAGTAGCAATATGATTGATGGTATAGACAAGAACAACTCCTTAAAAGGTTTCTAAGGAATAGGAAGTGAGGATAAATACTTGAATATATTAAAAAATATATTTATATTTTCATTCAACACTACCATTCTGGGGAGAGCTACCTGGATAAGGTCTTTGAATAATAACTCCTTACTAATCAAGAAAATGAGGGTAAGATTTATATTTTTATTACGTAACATTATTAGTGCATAAGATCTTGATTTTATGAGAAAACTAAGCTTGAAGTATGGTCTCAAGGTGAGAATAGATAGGAAATAGCCTATAATGCAAGAGATAAATCTATGTATATCTAGAGAAGTCATTGACAAAGATCATATATTATTACAGATCATCAACGGTATCATGAGAAGTAGATACTAAACTATTATAATAAATTAAATCAAAGTGAGTTGAAGAGACGAAATAACTATTAATAAAAGGTAAATTATGAGTTTTAAAAAGTCGAGTTTAAGATTAAAAGATGACCAAAATTGGAGTGTCATATATGAGATTTAACAACGCCAATAATAAGTTTGGATGGAGAAGTTTGAGAGAGGTAAGTTCAAACAAACATTTAATCTTATACACTATTGTAAGGATCTTGTTCGTTTGTAGATCTTACATAGTACAACCATAACTAAAAAAAATGTTGATAATGAGTTCACATAATCGACCAATGTAAATAAGATTTAAAGAGAGTTTAAGACAAGAAAAGAATCAAGGAAAAAAAAACAACTTAGTGGGTGAACAATACCTATATTTGAACATATATAATAAAGTTTTCGATAATATGGATAACATGTGGAATAGAGAGAACTTTTAAGGAATCAAATATAGAAAAATTAGAGGTTATATAGTTACAACAAATAGAAGTAAGTACCATAAAGTGGAAATACCTAATATAATGGACAAAGTATTAAAGGAAACAATATCAAATTTTGGTTGAAGTTGATGTTGAGGGTACTAAATATTTTTCAAGGAGAATTTAGGAGATGTATTCTCTATTGTACCCTTTGTGGCAATGCCAATGGTAGTAGACTGAGATGACTTAGAAGAGTTATCTTGTTTGAGACGTTTCTTACATTCAGAGATGTAAGTAACTCTTTTTGTAGTAATTACAAAATACCTTCTTCTTGGTTATGTTATAAGAGGTAGAAGTGTAACAAGAGGAGGTATGAGTAGCAAGATCAACATTGACAAGTTTTAAATCTTTCTTAATCTTGATCTAACGGACTTGTTCTTTGTTTATATAATCTTGAATTCCATATCCTTTCTTTATTTCTTCCTTTTGACTTCAAAACTTACTTGATGTTTTACTTTATAATATGTCTTCCGGCTCAGATGATTCATATACATGAATAATTTTATTTATTTTCTTCTAATAACCAAAAATAAAACATTGATATTGATAATAATTATTATTATATTGCCGTCAACATATTTATTGGAATCACCCTTAGGTCTGCATATTCTAATTATTAGAATTCTTTCCCTTATTTATCTTGAAATTATTGGTTTTTCATATTAATTAATCTTAATATCTATAGTTATATGAATAGTGTAAATTCTTGTTTTCTTTCAATTTTTTAAAATCCAACTTAAAAATAAGAAAGATTTTATTATCATCTACCTGGTATATAATCTTTTATCTATTTTATTCTCAATTCCACCTTATGTACAATCTTTTATCTATCTTATGATGCTTGTTTTTTCAATTGAGTCCCGTCAATTTAGAACTAAATTGTTAAAACTATAAAATGTTGATCACTTAATTAAAAATTTTAAAAGCTTTGGTATTAAATCCCAAAAGCTTAGGCACTTTATAATTTGTTATGTCTTTACTTAATAAATTTCAAGCTTACCAAGAACTAAAGAATTTCTATTAATGCTACTTTTAATTTTTTTAACAATTTCAATTGGAATTTAACTTCGTTTGGACGTGGTTAAATACTATATCACAAAACATATTCACTTTAAGAGATGCTTTAAGTTAGGTTTTATGGTCAATAATCTTTTACAGATGTTACATATTTAAGTATAAATAAAATTTAACTATAAAAATGCCATATTTTTGTTTGAATAATTTTCTATATTTTTAATATTTAAATTCTATAAAAAATTTAATATAAATTAATCTCTATTTAAATTTATTTTATTAATCAATTATATATTTTACAATTAAAAGATAGATGGTATTGTCAAGAATCCCATATCGGACAAATATGAGAGCATTCAACAATTTATAATAGTGTGCAAACTTCCTCTCTTGAACTAGCTTTTGAGGGTGAGCTAGGCCTTCTAACATGATATCAAAACAAGTTGCTCTTATGTTAGTCGTTAATATCTCGAAATAATATATTATGTCACGTGTTAGAACCACAAGTAAGAGGGGTGGTTGAAATATAAAGAGTGAGAGTTTGTCTCACATTGGAGAAACAAAGAAAAGAAGACTATCATATAAGTCTAGTGAGCTACTCCACCTATCACCAATTAGTTTTATGATGAAACCTCACTTAGACTTTTATGTGATCTATTTTTTCTTCTTGTATGAGATATCTTTACGAAAAAATAAAGGTATTTAAATTATGTACTAGTCGTCGTCATCATCATCACTCAGTCTGAAATCCCGCAATGAAGCAAGGTCTGGGGAGGTCCGATAGTACGCAGCCTTACCCCTACATAGTAGAGAGGTTGTTTCCAGTAGACCCGCATGTAAAAGAGACAATATAAGAATGATGTGGTATACAGAACCAATAAAAATGAAAAAGA
>JANTNU010000233.1:4961650-4981596 GCA_024752395.1 Erythroxylum havanense | reverse complement strand
CAGAAGCGCATTAACTTGAATTTTAAGAAGTGTTCATGTCAACTAAAGAACCAAAAAGTATTGCACATAGGATAAAAGAAGTGACAGGACAACTGTCTGAAAATACTATGGCTTTCAATCAAACAAAACTGTACTTACTCTTTATCCAAGGGCCACCAAACTTTGATTTTACACCCAATTAGTTCTTCATTGTCAATGACACTTTTCTTTGTTGAGCACTGGAAAGAGGAAAAGGAAGAGGAAGTTAAAGCGAAACAACAAGAGAAATAAGTAGGACATCGTATTATATGTTGGAAGGGAAAATATCCAGAGCTGTACATCACAGGAAAGAAAGCTTCAACCAAGAAAACCAACTACAAGGAACAATAATAAGAATTAGAGTATGTCTCATGCACAAAAAAGAGTTGCCACTTACAGCAGGATTATGCTATGTGCATGAATTTAGACTAGACCAGCATATCATTATCAACCCTGAACACCTTAAATGTGAACAGGTATGCAGATGTGCACGGTACTCGTTTAAGAGCAAGAGAGACAGAGAGGGACAAATCACTAAACTAGAGGTAAACTCTAAATCTCACCGGTCAAAGAAAAATATCTTCTTCCATTTGTTGAGGAGGTATTCCCAACTATGTTTTAATGCACTAATAGAGCCAACCAAGTATCATCATGTTTTTCTTGGTACACGGATAAGTATCACCAGATGGGAAATAATATTAAACATAATTGAGAAGCAATTTCTTAGATTATGCTCAACTGAAAGCAGTAAAGAAATAAACTTGATATTGTTTCAAGTGAAGGGCAAAATATTAACCTTTGCTAGCCCTGCAACGCTTCTTCTTTTTCGCTTCTTGGTGGATTCAGTCACAGACTTGTTAGCAGCATTCTTCTTATCGGTCAAAGTACGCATCTAAAGCAGAACAAATTATTTAAAAATTCATTAAACATATATAAGCCACCATACCGATAATTAAATAAATCTTACCATCAGATCATCTTCATCAGGATCTCCATCTTCATTGTCATTGTGACCCAAAACAGTAGTTTTGCCTTTTAGTTTTGATGAAAAACTTCTGCTTTTTTGAAGGAAGTTAGATTCAGGACTTTCTTTCAGCCTTAACTTTTTGTCCCCCAAATTAGGACTGGAATCATGTCCTAAAGCTTTTAACGAAGGGTTTAAAGGACTTTGAGTTGATCTTAAACCACTATGACCGTATGATGATCGCCTGCGTTTAGGAACAGGAATGGAAGAAATTTCACTAACTTTCCTCTTTTGAGCTTTTTGATGATCCACTTCTGATTTTTCCTCGCTTGAAAAGTTTTTGTGCCCATTGCTAGACTCAAACTTGCTAGATATCCCCAAATTATCCAAATTAATTTCCCTCACCATTTTTAAAATATCAACATCATTATCAGCATCCCTTGCTTTGACTGATGAAGATTTCTTTTTACCCGTTCTGCTCTTGGTTCCCTGAGACTTCAACTTTCTTATGATTTTCCCAAGAGGCATTTCATTTGCTTCTGTTTCACTGTCTTTTCGAGCCTGATCCTCAGCAACATCTGAAACAACCTGAGTTTACCGCAGGAAATACAATTTAGTAAAAGTTGCCAGCAACACCTAATGGCACAGAAAAGTATTGCATTGTGGAGAGTGCATCTAGCACTAGAACATACTTTCTGATCTGTTTCCAAGTTTAGTGATTCCAGGTAAGCCAAGACACTCCCATCAGCCAACCATGTATGTCCTTTTGCCTATCAAAAGCAAGAAATACCATTGATGAAAATAAGAATATACTCACATTGTACTCAAAAGAACAAAATCATTCAAAGCTAAGTGAATGAAATGATAAAAGGCAGCAATGTAAAAGAATTAATAAACTCTGTTGATTCTGGAGAAACCATCAGGAACTTTACTTTGCCATGAGCTCAATTAGTTTCCTATCAATAGAACAACTAAAATTATTTGAAGTTGCCGAAACTACCATAGATTCATTGCTTTCTTCCTCTTCATGTGGTTTATATAGCATTGTAGGCAGAGATACCCTTGAAGCCAACTTTTGCAGATCATCCTCCTTTTGAGATAAGCGCTTGGTAACTGCCAGCCCAAGATCAGAGATAGCATGGGAATTCTGTGGACATCAAAAATTCCAATCATAAGACCATTTTTATTCACTAAAATTTTACAGTGACCAGTCATCACTTTTGTGGTAAGTTGCTATTCATTAAACAAAAAGATAAAGAAGAGTACGCAGTAGGAATAGTTTCTCTGTGACCTTGGATTTTGCTGCATCAACTATATCTTCAGAGGACTTGATACTCTGAAATATAGACACTATAGCAGAAATACTCTCCTCCGTGTTCGAACCAGAATCCAACTTAGCATCTTCATCTTTTTGCACAAGCATTGAAACAATTAAATATAATTTCCTGAAAAAGCATTAAAAAAACAGATAATGTTACTCTGCAACAAATATTGTACAAAAACAAGGATTTGATGCTTTCATTTAATAAATTATGTAGATTAAATATTACCTTCAAAGCAGAACTAAAATGGAATCAGACACTAACCGATATATTGGTTCAAATGCTTTAACATCTTTCCATTCATCTACACAGGGGCATGACAGATGAGCAAGAGAGTGGACCAAGTACGGGAGGATGTGTTCAGGATAAGGTGACACTGGCGTTGCATCACTTTGGACAGGTGGTTGTCGGGCCTTTGCTTGGTGATGCATTTGAATGATATCAACAAGGTTCTGTTTCTCCTGTCAATTCAAACAGGAGGTCAATTTCAATCAAGAAAGTATTTGCAGCTTTATTTTACAGGAAGAAAGAAAGCATAATTAGGCAGCAGAGGTTAAATATGAACCAATCGGTTCCAGCATAAGTACCTCTTCCAGATCAGAAGGCTTTGATCCCACTGAATTAAATAAGAATGCACACGCATATTTCACATCCAGAAGCCTGTCCTTTATATACTGATGGACTTTGCTTAAAAATAGCTTTCTAGCTTGGGGAAAGGGAATCTAAAAGATGAAAAAGAAAAGGAAGAAACAGAGAAAAATAAATTATGACATAAACCATCAGTAGTTGCAACTTACAAGTAACTGGAAAACTGATGATAGCAATAACCAGAAAGCACTTTACCTCTGGTGTCCTCAATGTTAAGTGGAAGATATCAATAGGTATCTTATGATCCCATTGCTTTGATAATCTAAGAACCGCCTTTGCAGAAGCAAGTCTCAAGTGGGCCTTGTCAACTGAGCTGTATGATGAGACAACTTGGTAAATAAAGCTATTAATCTCACAAGATAAAAACTGACAAATTAAAGATGATATGTAGACTGATTCTAAGTGGCAATACTATGATACCTTGATTCTGTATCTGTTGAAAATTCTCCAAAACAAAGTATCTTCCGTAGGATTTCAAGAAGGTCATCAATACCAGGACGAAGTTGTGCATCTTTGACAGGCAAGTAGCTCTTAACCAATGTCTTAATACCATAAATCTACATGCAATATTCATTTCAAATTCAGATAAAAGATAAAGAATCAGGGTCTAGGGACCACAAAAATCAAAACTTTACTTAATGAACACAGCTCATCTTTGAAAGAATTGAGATAAATAAAAAGGACTAACCTTCAACAAGCACAGTTCACTTCTGCTATCCCAATCAACATTTGAATTGTCTTCTTTCTGTAACAATAAAGCATCCTTAATTATGAAGAATATTAATCAGTAAATCATAAATAAGAGAAATTGAAAGGAACTTCAAGGCATACACTGCCGCATTCCAGGATCTTATTTTTGATGAATTTTTCAATCTCTCCCTCTCTAGTTTCAAAAACTGGCATTGCAGTCTGTGCTATGCATCCCAAAGATTGTAATACAGCAGGCAAATGTCTCTTCTCCTCCAACATATCAACAAGTCTCTGAGCAAGCAAGCAACATCGTTTTTATGCAAGTACATTTATAAATGGCACCTTACAGAGAAGGTGACACATCTGACCACTAGTAGCATACAATAGGGAGAAAATAAAAAAGAGGCACCACCTTGTACAAAACAGAGAGGGACTTAAGCCCATCATCCTTTGTTATAGCTGCCAGGGCATGTACAGCATATTTGGCCTGTCTTCGGGTGCCTTCCAAACAGAACCTTTCTAATATGAGGTCAACTGAACTGCATTAATCAATAAGTGTGTAAGGGTATATTTAAGGTGCAAATCAAGATGCCAATAGTTTAAAGGGTAGTACCTTGACGACACTGCAAGTTGTTCACGTATGGTACCACCAGCTTTTGCCAAAATGTGCAAAGCCCCTTCTTTGATCACGTCATCATCATCTTTGAGGAAATTTACTAGTTCTTCTTCTGCCCCACCAAGCAGTAATGGACAGAAACGTGCAAGAATCTGAAAACTCATCATATAAAACTTCAATAAGTTCCCAACAGATGAAAAAATCAACTTGATACTTAAATTATGAGCTTTAAGCAGGACAACTTGATACTTAAATTATGAGCTTTAAGCAGGAACAAACATACAAATGCCATTTAGTTTAAAGTCAATGGCCTCTTAAAGATATGCAAGTCTGTACTGGATTCACAACAACTAAAATCATAGAAAAAGACAATAGTTATCTAACACAAAGTTCCCAACTCAACTGACGGTTAAATCACAGTCAAGAAAAAAGATGTTGAAAGATAATCAATGAATAAATGGTCACTTGGTGAAGGATACAATACACTTTAGACTAATGTATTGTTCTTACCACAAGTATATCCATGCAAGATTGAGTAAGCTGAGCATTTCCAGAAGATTTGTGTCTAGCAGCCTCCAGAAGAATATCTTTTACATGCTCCTTGTTGAAAAGTAAATAAGAGCATTTCAAAGAGAGATTGCTCAAAAATTCATTGAGTCTGTGCTTCTCACCAAGGATTTTAAGCAAATCTTCCTGCAAAAAGAAAATTTTCAAGAACAACTTTTAGAAGAAAAAATGCAGGTTCATGTTCAATATAAGTTGCAGGGAACAAGTGACTTCAGTTGACTTATTGAATGAGATCTTAGGAAAGCAGTACAACACATCAATTACTTCTATATTTGTCATAAGGTGCTAATTACAGTGACCAACTAAAGGAAAATGTGCGTCAGAGTCAGATTCTCTAAAGAAAAAACAATTTTCAGCTACTGAGACAAATTGGTCAGGCTTACATCAATGTAGTAAGAGACGTCTACAAATAAAATAACAAACAGTAAGCATTTGGAGCAGAATCAAGAAACCATAAATAAGAACCAGAAATCAGGAGATTGTGGCAGGTAATGAAATGACAACAGCAAATATCATGGTAATGAGTGTTATAGTTAGCACACAATCTGGATACCCATAGTAAGATCATCACTCACAAAGTTGAAACCGTAAAGCTTATGAGTTCTATACCCCAAATTTGAAGACCACAGATCCTCAAGTCTAGTTTTCTAATCAGAAAATAGCAAAAACTGATCGCATATATTCCTATTATATCACTTACCCGACTACTAAAAGTTTGACATAAGCTAGTACTTGGATCAAGTAGACTTGTCAAAATCTTCCAAATGTTGGTATCATTCAATTGATCAAGTATCTGGAAATTCTCCTCAGCTTTCACAGGTTCAGCAAATGAGCGGGACATGATCCGGAAGCAAAACAGAACCTTTTTTTGGATCTCAGGAACATCTCCATTCTGCGCTTGAAACACACGGAATGTAACTTTTTTCTCAACTTTTATGCTAAGCATGAATTGAGTTAAATTTGCTAGATTTGTGTACCTGATGCATCTGCCTAAGGGACAGATATCTCTGCATCTCTTGCTGTAATCTGCATTAAAAAATGTAATATTCATAAGAACAGCGAATAATTCATCAGATTTGCAAAAAACGCCAATGTTCAGGTCTAAACCAAACATTAGTTAAACTCACCTTTGTTTATGCTCCAAAATCTTCTCAAATGCTTTAAGCTCGACTTTTTCAAATGCAGAGAAAACTCTGATCCAGCGCTTAACTCTGTTTTTTACAGAGAACTCAGCTGGAAATAGAGATCCAGAAAGAGTTGATTCAATTGTATCTGATCTGAAGAGAAAATATACATGTTAGAAACTATTTTAACCAGTAACTGGAGAATCAAGAATTAAAAGCTATAAGTTTATCAGATCACCTAACATATTACCATGGAAGGGCAGAAGAGGAAACGAAAAAGAATATGGCACAGAGTGAAGAGTAATATGTCTTACCTGAAATCTTTGTCATACAAACACCTCATAATCTTTCCAGGAATCCAATCGAATTCACTTAGATTTTTTGAGCCCTCAGTGGACTTCACACAATAAACCTTGAATATCTCAGCAAGTTTCTCCATGGTATAACTTTTAACAAGTAACTAGAAGTCCAAGAAAGAAAAACACCACATTAATTACTATGAATAACACCATAAATACTTGTGCAACAATTTCATGCACCAAAAGAAAAGAGCAACGAGCCTACAGATTTATCCCTGAGACGATCTGCAACTAATTTTATTGTTTCTACAGGAATTGAACTCAAGGCATGACATGCCAAATTGAAGATCACGTCAACAACTTGCTTTCGGACATTCTCATCATAGTCCAACAGTCGATCACAAAGGGCAGCTGGAATATATTGAACCAAATCAAATAAGGTAAGGTTCTCAAAGAACAAATTTGTCAAAACAATCACCAAACTTACAAAAGATTTGGGGAGCCTCAGCTCGAAATGGATCTGCCAACAGGCAATTTTTAACATGTTCCAGGACAGACATCCTGACCCCAACTACTCTATCAGTCAACCTTTTCAAAAACTCTGAAAATATTGACTGAAACGATTCACTGATGGGAGATCCTGGCACAGCAAATAGATCTCCGACTAATTCCACAGCTTTCAAGCGAGTCTCTAGCTTATCTGCCTGCGATGGGAATAAAGTAAAAAACATAGTAAGAAATTACTAATTCATTTACAGTAAGTTACAGCATCAAAGATTAATGAAGTCTTAAATTCATATGTACCTAGGTACATCAAAACGTGCAAGCCTTTTTCACGGTGCCACAAGAAATTTATGTTGACACCAATAACTGAATACTAATGTAATATAGAAGCAAGATTTTTGTAAATGTAGTCATAGAAGAGTACGAGTAAGCAATGGATCTGGAATTACCAGTAGCTCCCCTGTGATATATGGAGCAACTCCTGATAGGATACTAGGAGCGCAACGATAAACATCATATATAACTTCATGGTAGTCAATCTGGTTATCTGTGGACCTATTATCACCGGATATAGATGATATGAGGAACTGTTTTATGCCAGTTTCAAGTTTTTTGGCACATTGCTCTATAACATTCATGGCAAGCTTCCTTGCAGCAGGGGAGATATCCTACAATTTACATGCATCGTTCAATTATCTGCCATTAAGGAAGCCATATAATAACAAATACAAAATTAAAAATAATAATAATAGCCCTGACAATGTTAATTGCGATATAGCTCAAGAGAAAAAGCTTACACTTCTGTTACGTCCTAATACAGACAAAATAATAAGCAAAAGATCCTCTCGAACATCCTCAATTTCTTCAATGAGAAGGACCATGATTGTCTGCATCGAAGACAATATACTTTCTTGATGATCATCACTGCAAAGACAAAGTTTCGAGATCAATCCTTTTTGAAATATGGAACACATACTTCCGTTATTCAGAATATGACTATAAGCCCCAAATATAAATGAATAGAGAACTGGGTCGACACAAGAAAGGGATTAGAAAAAGGTTGTCGAGACCAAAGAGCCTGCACTTAGGATTATAATGCTAAAAGTTGATCCATCCTTAAAAAAGATATCCTATATTTATCAACCAAACTAGTGCAAACATCAGGAACCACTTATTTATACTTCTACCAGAACTTTAGTCTGTTATCATGACACCAAGACAACCTTTAAGCTCAGACAAACAAATCCCAAATTAGCCACTAGATTTTCAATCAAAGCATAGAGAACATATAGTTCCATGCTTCAACATCATCAACTTTATAGCAAACAATCATATCTGGGTAGACAAGCTTGAAAGTTGGATGAAAAATCAAATGATTTAATTTTAAGTGTAAATGGAAACGCCTGACTCTCAAACTTTTATAAGGAAAATCAACCATTTTGGCATGCCATAGAGACGAATTCTAGATTGGAAGAACTAACATACAACATCTAGATCTATACAGACATATTTCCTTGATCCATATTATTGCACTGAGCTAAAAGATGCTAAAATAAGAGAAAAATGAGTCCAAAACATGCAAATAATATTGAGCATCATAAATGAAACAAAACCATGGGATATAACACACCTGGCTACAGAAAAAAATGTACTGAACATTTTATTCACCAGATCATCGCTTTCAAGATCCAACATCGCAACATATGACCTACATTTGGCAAGAATCTCCACAATAACAACACTCCTTCCAAATGAGGGACTACTAGCTTCGCTTAACCCACTAAAAGTGTCTACAATCAAGTGAAAAACATCCTGCAGATGGCAAAACAATTAGCTAGGAAGCAAATAATTTAAGGTATTTTAATAAAATGGAATCCATTAGTCAATAAGTGTGATCAAGGCTAAAAAAAAAGCACCTTTAGAACATCACCGCTGTAGGGAGCTTCAGGTGCAGCAATCCGGGTTATCTCACAAATACAGGTTGCCACCAAAATTTTAACATCTCTATCTTGATGCTTTAGCAGTTCCATCTTTATAATTGCATCAAGAAAAGGCTGCATTGACTCCATTATTGAAGTGGACGGCGATTGATCCATTTCAGAAAGAGAGGTAGCAGCTTGCTGCAGGTATAGCACATATTACTAGCAAGCAACAAATAAGAAAATAAAATTATGCCCTGTAAAGAAAATACAAGCAAGGGTGTGAACAAATATTTTCCATGGTACTAAAAGTCCAATTTTTCCAAGAAAGCATACCAACAATCTGAATGTACATATTGTAACAGATTGGCCTGTACACAACACAAATTTCATAAGACAAGCAGCATAACAGTAACAGACCACAAAGTAAATATCAGTAAGAGGAATGCTTAGTTGGGGCAGTAACTGGTAGCAGTACCCCTGAGTCACAAAAAAGTAGTTTCAACATAGTTCTAGCAACTTCAGCTCATACACAAAATCCATAGAGCTTATGTAAGTTCTATGTATCTAAGCAATTAACATATATGGAAAGAATAAAAAGAGAGTGACAAATATCATCAACACTGGAACGAGTAATTACAAAGGGGAAATATCATTTTTCCTCTGTTACAGCACTTCTGTTCCGTAGCCGTGAATTAAACAGCAGAATGAGAAGGCCAAAATTCAGGCAGAGAAACAGTTAAAGGGTCTGTTTTTAGCATTGTTTTCGTTGTTCTTGTTTCCAAGAAAGCTTTTGACCACCCAATATAAATGGCAAAAGTTGCAATCATCAAGTTCTGTTAGAAACAGAGCTAACCTTTAAGCTTATTAAATAGCATATGATCATCTTGAGATTATGACTTCTATACACTTAAAAGATTGAATTAGACCAATTTTTGCAGGTCCCACCTCTGCCAAGTAATTCATCAAGAGCCTAAGATCCCTACTATTAATGTCAAAATTACAATGGTAGTAATGTTTTATTTTTTCAAGACTGCTAAAGCAAAATTCCTGCCAACACGCTGCCCCCAAAAGGAAAATAGAAAATAGATCCATTTGGAAAAGGAAACTAAAAAGTGCAACAACAAAGGGTCCAATTCAATAAAACTAATCATTAGCTGTTATATGAAAGGACATTGGAATCGACTCACAAGCCAGTATCTCATGCACATCTGATGGCATCTGCTATGACACAAAGGTCGTTTGGTTGTGCCCAGAGAAATTCATAAACACTATTCACTCAAATAAAGTGCAATAATATATATGAAACCTATAACTTTTGATGAATCAGGTCCCCAAGCCAGGATGAAAGGACAGCATTACTTTTTGTGGCTCAAAGTGCTAGCACAACTTAATCCAACTAACCTAAACTCTAAACTGTTACATTGTCATGCAGGCCACGCCCATAAACTGAAAGGTCAACCGTCATAAGAAAATTAGAGACAAGAGCCTCTAGTGAAAATCAATATGAATGAGTAGAATCACGGACAAGATCTTCAGAATTAAAAGTAGAGTATCAGTCAAAAATTGGACTTAAGAGCCATTTTTTCTATTACTTGAAGCCAGAGAGAAGCATAAACCTTCAAATGATGGAAATTCATTATTTAACTAGCCTAAGAATGTTTTACACCCGAGCTCAATGTTCATTGGCATACACTTGGTTCACTAAGGGTCAATAATTTAATCCTCAGGAACATATACCCTAGCCTCTAATTACAGTATATACAACCGAAACAAATAAACAGAGACACACTATGCAACAAGCATAAAATAAATAAAGAATTAACAACATCTACATTATACTCAACTAAAGTAAAAAAGAAGAATTATTCAGAAACAATACCTCATAGAACAAAAGGGAAGCCAACAAACCCTAATTGAACCTGATTCCCAAAGAAAAAAACGCTCCAGGACCACAAACACTACAGAAAACAAACTTTCTAGTCTAAAGAAAGCAAATTCACATACTAAACCTGAGAAAGTCTTAATATTTAAGCTCCCTTAGAACCCTACGAAGTCTTCTTAAACCCGAAGCTAACTCAATTTGACCTTGAAGCAACCGAAACAAACAACGCAAGAAATTCTCTGTCACACACAAACACGTAGCAACAGCAAAAGAAACAAGAAGAAAAAGAAGAAAACGCCAAAATTCACTCTCTGTGTAAGCGAACAGAGAGAATAACAGAATTAACTAACCAGACCCCAAGAAAGGAAAGAAAAAAGTTGCAAACTCAACATAACCAAATGCACACCTCAAGGAGCTTAAGGAGCTCATCTTTGGAAGAGGGAAGGTCCTCGAGAAGCTTGGATCCCACCTCCACGAGTTGCTGTTGAACCTTCTCCTCCATGTTTCTAAATATAACTACTCTCTCAAATACGACCTCGTTCAGAAGCTTCGAAGCACGAGCTTGCTCATGGACTCCAATTCAAGATAATAGGGTTGGTTAAGTACGCGAGGAAGAAGATGTGATTTCTCCACTCTCTCTCTCTCTCTCTCTCTCTCTCTGTTTTTGTGTTTCGAATATTTTTGTTTTTAATTTTTGTTTTTCTTTTTTTTTATCTCGAACGGGGTCGCGGAATGAACGCTTAACTCGTAAGGGATGACTTCTCACTTCCATCACTCATCTGCAGTATTAAGTTATACCTAGCTATTCTCTCACATGACAATACACTAAAGGACAAAACATAACATTATCCTCGGAGTACAATATCCAAGGCAGTACAACTTTTGATTCTAATTAAAAACAAGTTAGTTTAAGTCCTTACATTTATTAATATCTTAATTTCCTTTTTCTAAATTCTTTAGAAATTAAATTATTTTTATAATTTTCAATTCATATCTTAAAATTAGAAATACGAATATGTACTATAAAATTTAAGGATTAAACCTACTTGCTATTTTTAATGTAAAATATTTATATTTTAAAATAAAGACAATAACATTTGGTAAAAGGGAGATTTTATATTTTCTGTTTTTATTAAATAAAGTATTAAGTTGATCTCTTTATTTATTAAATAGAAGGCGTTTTTGTTTTTGGTGTCTCTTGTTCCCATCACTCCTACACATCTTTTTCAACGATGATAATGACACTTGACTAAGCGGTTAATATGATTAATATGATATCAGATTTTTTATTTCGGTTAATCAAATATTATCTTACTTTATTAAATTTTATCAACATATTCATATAAAGTTTACATAAATGTGTGAAATAGGGTTGAAACATCATCACAAGGACAAGTTACTCCAACCTAACTAATGTTACATGGTCGACTCTTTTTAACAATTGAGTTTTTGTTTTCATTAAATGATTCAAGTCTATCCCATTTTTTATGTTAATTAATAATTTTATTTATAGACTTGCCAATGGATCGGCTTGACCTAACTTGACCGTAGGCTAGGGTGGCTCACCACTCGACGAGTTAAGATAGGTCAACCTGTGACCTAAATTATGACCTGACTGACCACAGATAGATCAGATCAACCCGACCCATCATATTTTTTTAAAAGAAAAACTCAAAAATGACATTTTGTTTTTAAAATAACGATCAGACCACGATCCTGGTTAGATTCGCCCATGATCCGATTAGTTCGACCTCTACTTGTGACCTGCCCATAGGCCGATCAACCTGAACTAAAATTGAGTCTTGCCATATTCGACATCCCTATTTATTTATTTATTACTTGAGGCCAATATCAAACCGATTGTTTTAGAGATGTGATGTAAGATTTGGGCTTCAATTTTCTTTTTCTTTCCTTTTCTATATAATAAGAGACTTCATGAATATCATTCTTTAGTTGCATTATTATGAATATCGTGGTGCATTGATTTCTAACAAAAAGATTTTATACTAAATTTTGGCATCGGTCGATATTAACTATTTTGGTTAGTATTGGTGGCTATCAACTAGTCACTAAAATATTGATCAAATACTAATTAGAATTATAATTCAAAAAATAGGATTAAATTAAAAAATTAAATTTCTCTTATATAAAATAATAATTACTATGATAAATTGCCTACAATATATATAACAAATAACAAAGATACAAATAAAAATGTATTAAATAAAATTTATATAATTAGACTTAGACATGATACATTAGATAATTAAATATATTAGTTTAATATAATTTAAATAATTTTTATAAATATTTTTAAATTTTATATATTTCATATTGACTATGTATACTTTTTAGTGCATATATGTGAAATTTACTATAACAACTTTTTAAATATGTAAAGATAGCATTTGCAATTAAATTTACTTGTTATAACTTTATATTTTTACTTTATATTATTCTTAATTTTAGATCTATATGAGAGTTAAATGATCTTTTTCTCATCTTAATTTATAAGAAATATATGAAAAATAATATTAGTAAAAATAAAAATAGTTTTTTATCAAGTTTATATTATTATAATTAATTGAGATTGAATTGAAGTAAAGTAAACAAAGTATCTAACGTAATGTACTGAATGATTGTTTTATGATTTTATAAAATTTAAAAATTATTTTATAATTTTAAAAAATTATTCAAAATGGTATTTGATATTGATTAGTACCAGTATCATGTTGTACCATAATCAAATCTGATACCAATTCTGATATGATATTTAACACTAGTTGAAAGAGAATTTTCTAATAATTTCTCAATGTTATACTAAATTTGTAGCACACCACAACTATAGAACATATGCCTGAATATCCAGAGGACATCCGAGAATATACCATATGAGAATGACATGTTAAAACAATCATATTCACTTATTATGGCATCACAAAAACACAAGTGCTTCAAAGGACTAAATTTCATCATTTCATTTATAAAAATAAACTTACTTTGTCATTACATTCCATAATCCATATATTTACATTACAAAAACCTCTGAGAGTTTACTGTTCTATACAAAATATCTAACATGAAAGAAATGCTAACAGAAACATTATAACTAAACTCTTTAGACATTAGCTGACCAAACCTTTAAGTCATTCTTGTTTCAAAAATTGACAATACTACACTGCTACTAGATTGTTTTAGAAACTAGGTCTCCTCGGTACCTAAAAATTAATGTTACAATTTTGATGAGTTTTACGAACTCAATGAGTGAACCATTATCTATGTGCTCACTCAAAATAAAACACAAACATCACAAGTATATAACACAGTTATATCAGTATTTCTTATCATTGAGAATCAAATCTCATATATCACATCATTCAGAATTTAGTACCTGATCACAGCATACATCATATTTCAACAAGCTCGTTATGAATACAAACATGTCATATAATCATTTTAGAATATTTCAATCATTCATATCATCAACATGTACACAAACACTGCATGCCATTGTATTAACTCACTTCAATCATTTATTGCAGTCATTCACATGATACATATAAAGATATATATGCAAATGCCCATAAGACTCCACTTTCATTTTTATTTTGTTATAACCGAGAACTTATGTAATTGACTCGTATTGTTTGTGGATACCAGGCTCATTTCAGATACTGTCTCGTACACATTATAGATATTGGGCTCATTAATTGTTGAGTTTGTGGCTCTTTGTGCACGTTGGTCACTCTAGTCACAACTCTTTTATCTAATCATGCATATCAATGTCATGGAATGCATCATGTCACATACTATGCTATCAGTAACTTTTATTCAGTGTACACAGTCATTTAGCATATACATCGGATATGAGTTCGACATTAAACATATAGTTGAGAACACATTTCACATTACACATTAAATCTGAAAACACTTTCAATACAATTGTGGATATCAAACTCCTCGATCTAACAATGTCTGGAATATCATAAGCATATCAGTAACAGTTCAATATCTGAAAGTTAATAAAAAACAATTCAAACATAGTGAGAAAATATCTAGGTTAATTCACAGTACGCTCCAGATAGCTATTGCCTTGATGATCTGGCAATGTCTGAATGTTGTCGGTCTATTTATGCTTCTATATCATGCAATACACACATAATTACACATTACTAACTTTTTAATCAAATGAGTACCCAATAATACAAATGTATATGTGTTTTGTTCAATACATGCTCAATTGACTATCCCTAGAATGTATCTTTATTCACAAGTCTTGATCATTCATTCATCATAGCTTGTATATATCTAGTTTGCAATTAGGTTTATGCCTTAAGTAAGTTTGGTTACCCTCAATTCATCAATCATACATTCATCAATTCTTTCCTGGCATTTATATTCACACAATTTCCCAATTATCATTCATTCATATCTATTTCATTACTTATATCCTTTGGATCTCAATTAGATTTATGAGAACATCTTTATACTATTAACAACTCATACTTCCCAAATTCATATACAACGATATCAAACAATCCATTCCTTAATTTATAACCTCAATTAATAATTGAAACTTATCAAACATTTAATCACTTAATCAAGTAACTTTCTAAGTTCATTTCAAGCCCCAATCATGCCCTAATGCACCAAAGTAAAATAACTTACCCTTATATGGTTTAACCATGACACAAAATACCTTTTTTTCACTTCAAAGCATTGCCCACAATTGTGGGAAGGAGCTTACGTATCGCTCACGATCATGGGATAGGCAAATCGAAGGTATTTCATTTTTCTTCAAAAATTTTCTAACTTTTAACATCTTCATACCAAATTTAATACATCTTCATCATAGTCCATTGCTTATACCTCAATTATACTTCAAATCCTCATCAATTCCATATCCATATATATATATTCAATTTCAATTCAAATCATTCATTTGGTAACTCACAAATTATGGTCTTTTATGCATCGAAATCAAAACAGAAACTATCATTTATTGATCATACATATTCTCCTAATTCTTTCTCATTTTAAGATCACTATAGTAACACTTTTCTTTAACATAAATTCACCTTCATTATACCTCAAAATCTAATCTAATTCATTCATAAAATAACTTTTAACTTTCGATTTTTTATACATCAAGAAACAAACATAAAAGTGTCCAAGTTCATACATCATATTCTAGCACACTTCATCATCATCATCATATACAATCCATTCCAATTCAATCATCATAAACTTTCTATTACCACATGCCATAAAGATCAATCTTTTAATTACTTGTCTAGCTCAAATTCCAACTCAAAGATCAAGCTAATTCAACTCTCCATGCATGCAAAATCATCACAAATTCAAGGTAACAACAGGTTGGTTTTTAGCTAGAATAAAGGACGACAATAATCTGATTCTTTAACTATCACATGAAGGGTAAGAAACATGGATTATTGGTGCAGCAATTGGACACAAACATAGACAAAACATAGGGATATAAAGGTGAGAGGATTTCTGTGGTTTGAGAAGGAAAAAGAAGAATAAATGAACAAAACTGATTTTACTCATGCAGAAGCTTAACACCTTAGGTGCTAGGTGTCACCTTATTACCATTAAACATGTAAGCCATTTGTCCCTTCCTTAGGCTGCCAATTATCACCAACATGTTAGGCCATTTTTCACTCCATTATCAATGTCATGTGTCAATTAATTACCTATGACAAGTGTCACTCTATTATTTATGCCAAATGTCACTCAATTATAGGCGTAGTCATCCTAATTTTACATATGTCTACGTAGTCATCCCAATTTTACATATGTCTACTTGTCTTATCACTTGACATTTTTCCTAGACTAAATGTACATTTAAATACATCAAGTTTCTAATGGTGGCAATAAATTCCAAGTTTACTAATTAGAATCCATCGAACCAAAATTCAAGACATAAACAATACACAATTCACATCATGATCATTTTAAACCTTTTATACCCCGGACTATGGCAATTGAGTGCATAAATTATCTTTGCAATGTGTACTAAATCATAATTCATACATGTATGCTAATGATACGTATGTGAATGAAATGCATTTCATGAATTCTTAATGACATGACTTATATGCAATAGTCTAAGGTTTTAATCCTTTAATATGAAAAACTGACTATTACAAAATTTATCATTAATTAATTATTTTGTTTTTTATTTTTATTTTTAACTAATTTAATTAAAAGGTTATTTTCATAATATTTCTAAATCTTGGTGATTTCGTTCTTGAACAAAGTTAGCCTCTAAATCACTAATTTCTTTCCGTGGCTAATGTTTGGGTTTGCACTCTCTTATTATTTGTGAATATTTCTTTGTTTATATATAATTATACAACTCATTATATATATAATTATACGACTCATTTTTATTTAAAATTAATAATATCAAGTCAATAAAATGTAAGTCTCACTAATATATACAAGTAAAGAAAAAATTACATCATATATGACGTAACATTTAACTGACGAATAATAACCTCTATTAAATTTTTTATCTTTATAAGATCTGTTTTGAACGATTTATAAATGCTAGATTTCACCTTAAATCCTCCGAAATGTTAAGGTTTAACTTAGATTTTAGTGTAAACATTAAGGTTTAAAATACACTCTTGGCTTAAACTTTGACATTTATCAAATGTTTAAAAGTATCCCCAAATTAATTGAGAAATAATTTTTTAAAAAAATTGACCTGAATTTGTAATTTTTTTAGTTATACTCCTAAGCCATATGGACATCAAACCTACTAATAAGCTAACTTTCTAAAGTTTGGGGAAATTGGGAGGTCGCGCCACCATCCATCATGATCCTTCAGAGATCCCTCGCTACAGTGCATGCAATGAGTCAATGTGTAGCACCCCACTCTCGCAAGACATGTACCCGATATCCTGAGTGATATCTGAGTATGTACCCCATAAGGATGACATGTTAGAACAGTCAAATAATTGAAATGCGTTACAATTTTTTTAAACATCATATGTATATTTAGGAAATTAATAAACAAATTGGGCCCACTTTATTCATAAACATTTTCATTCACAAGTGTTACTCCACTCATTGATCAATCTCATTTACAAACATTTCCAATTTGGAAAGTTGTTACAAAATAGAATTATTCAAATAATCGAGCTACAATAATTGCGAAATACAAAATTTGATACAAAAATAAAGAAATACAAATGCAGACGCGAACTAATCCCGAGCTCTATCTATTACTCAAATGTGATGGCTTGACTCTAATTTGTTTAACTGGAGATCTTCTCTAAGTCTGAAAAATAATGTTCAATTTTGGCGAGTTTTGCGAATTTAATGAGTTAACCATCCTCAATGGTTCACTCACATCATACAACACATTAACTTATACAGTCACATGATTTATATCATTTTATTTATCGTCATGTAGCATCACATAATACTTTGTTCACAATTTTCTCTCATTCATTGCAATTCAACAATCAATTTAAATCATTTGAAGCATACATATTAAATGTATATGCAATGCTCATAAGACTCATTTTCGATTATTACGTTGTTGTGATTGGGTGCCTATAACTGTCCGGTGTCTATTGTAGATACTAGGCTTATTGATAACTGTTCCTTATCCGTTGGAGATACAGGCCTCATAATATATAGTGAGCCTTTGACTCTTGATCACATTTTGAGTTTTAAGCTCATTTTAGGGGCTATTTAAGTCACAAATGTCATTATCTGTTCATGCATTCATGTAATAAAATGTATCACATAAATTTAGTTAATCAAGCGTGCTCAATATTACATATAAATATTCACTACCGCATTCCTATTCACATTTGTCATCAGACCTTGGTCTAGCATTCAACATAAATGTCGAGAATCATTTATTTTGTCAAATTCACATACAAGGAACACTTCTAATATGTCATTCATGCATCAAACACCTTGGACATTCAATGTCCAGAATCAGCACAATCACATTCTCAAATTAATTCAATACAACATTTAAAAAAAACAATTTATTAAGTGAAACCATCTAGATTACTCACAGTATGCTCCATATTAACATTAGCTTCTATGATCCGAAAACGTTTGGATACGGACATTAAAATCCTATCATATGAATATATTCATTCCCATTATACACATGTTTTTAGTACTTTGATATCAACAATTCATTCACTAAGTTATAGCATCAATCAATCATTCAAAATTTCTCAGATTTTCGGGTCAATTTTATATGGCCATTTTGACAATGAAAAAGAGGTATTTAGGTAACACCTTCTTCCAAAAAAATGTTTCTCTAGTTTCTAATGAACTAAAGTTCATACAATTTGGTTTATTATTTTGCAAGTTATACACAAAATACTTCAGACTGTTCTCTCACTGCAACAGCACTCAGTACTCAAATTCGAGCCAAATTTTGAAACTCTTAAAGATAGAATTAAAATTATATTCCTTCATGAAATTTGTATCCATATGTCTCTAGTTTGATATAGATCAAAAATAATTTCATTTGAATATCCACAGATCAAGAGATGGCTAAAATACAGATGCATGTTCAGTAAAAACACTCTATTTAACAATTTCCAGTACACGTCATCATTTTCATCCTAAACTCATCAATCAATCATTATCAATCCTTTCATAATGAATTCAGATGGCCATGAATTTTTATGAAGAGGAAAAAATGTGGGAGACGTTTTTGTTTCAAATTTCAAGTCAATCGAAGGTCCAGAGAAGAAGTTATGATCAAAATAGTGAAGGATGTTCAAAACTATCATATATCTCTACATTCTCACTGTCACGATCGTGCATTTCCAGTTGGTTATTCACTGTCTCGATTTTGCCTTTCTGGATACCTTCTCTATGTCATGATTGTGCTTGTGCATGATCGTGCATGGCTTAATTTCTCCCTTTTGTCATGATCATGCTTGTGCACGATCGTGCAACTCCTCTGAGGCTCCTCACACGATCGTGCACTACTTCATTTTTCCTCTCTTTCATAATCGTGCAACTCTACAGAGAGTTCCTCTCTGTCATGATCATGCTTGTGCACGATTGTGACAAACAATGTTCTGTAGATTCATATGAAACTGCATATTTTCATCTTTTCTTCATCTCTTTTACTAAATCCAACATTTGTAACTTATGTCTCCTTTATTTTCTCTTTATTTCGACTTCCGTTTAGCTCAACTCATTCACAAACAAATCAAAATCTATGACTGATTATAAACATGAAACACATAATAGTTCATATATGCATATTCTGTAACATCCCATTACTGTTATCAAGGGCATTTTGGTAATTGGGACGGACTGATAGGTTTCATTGCATTCACTGATTGAACATGTTACTGGCCTCTAATTATAGAG
>JANTNU010000233.1:4882057-4892861 GCA_024752395.1 Erythroxylum havanense | reverse complement strand
TTACTTTATTGAATTTTTATTTGATAAAGTTATGATTATTACTATTATAAATAAAAAAATCAAAATTATTATTTCAACATAAATAATTTAAAAAATTAAACTAGAAAATTAAAATTAAGAAAGTCTATGTAATGTATTGTCAAATTAGAAAAATCTTTTGATTCAATTGAAATCATAAGGGAGTTCTCAAAACATACTGAAATTATAAGAAGTATATTATTATTTATTAGATAGCATTTCTTATCATATCCATGTAAAATAAAAGTAGAGATGATAATGAGTCGAGCTGAGTTAGAGTGACTTGATCTAACTTATTTTTTTTAAAAAAAAAATTAAAACGACAGCATTTTGTTATCGTCTGTCAGGCCTCGAGCCGGGCCCGGATCCAGTTGTCAAGCCTAAACAAAAATTGTTCCATATGAATAAGTTTATCTTAATCAATAGGAACATTTTGAGAGTTTTCATTTTATCTTAAAGCTAAACATATTATAACAATATCCTCCTATAACATTTATGATGAAATGAAAAAATGCTTGATCTGCTTGCCGGAGCTCTATCCTAACTCAACATCAACAACAATAACAATATCCAATAACAGTCGTGCTAAAACGTACGATCTAGATTTTAACTCAACAACAATAACAATAACACTCAATGAGAGCGGCGTTAAAATGCGAGGTCTGAAGAAATCCAATAATGCGTTTTATTCTTATGGACAAATAAAACCAAAAGATGCAACTAATCTCACAAATGCCGTCACAATTACACTTAAATTTAGAATTATACACAGAGGAAAGCAAATTGGTTATTTTAGTGCTGACTAATCTCCACTCCTACTGTATTTGCACTTCCAATATCAACTCTAAACCAGCTCTAGCATGTCCAGTTTTATGGCTATGTAAAGACAGGACATCCATCAACCTTGATACCTGGTGCGGTTGGACAAGTTGCAAGAGGGCAGTGATCAAGCTGAGTTCCCCACCATTTTAAATTCACACCTTCATTTTGCAGAGCAAAGAACAAGAGAACACCCATGAAAGCTGTCCCAGCGTCCAATGCTGCTGACAGAACGTAATTGTATTTCTGCCACCAGCGCTTATTGAATCGGAAAACGAAATAGTTGAAGATGGTGCCGGTGATGAGCCAGCTTGCAATGTTGGTTGGAGTTGCAGGTGGCATTCCAGCAAAGCCATAAGATATGACTGGTATGTTTATCAATGGAATCCATTTCTTTCCTGGGAACATTTTGCTCAATATCCATACAGGCACCGGCAAGAAAGCTCCAATGAGGAACAGCCATACCAAATTTCGGTACAATCCTCCAGGTCCGAAGAGCCGCCTTGGTCCAATCAGGCCCCAAATTACAGAAGCATCAAAGGTGACTCGGTATTTGGGACAGGTCCATGGACTATCAGGATGAAGATTTTCAACATCACATATGTTATCAATGTTATCCAACATCCACCAAGCAACTGCAAGATTGACTACACCAGCAACTAAAGTTCCTACCAACTACAAAAAAACAATAACCATATCTTCAGTATAACACTCTGCAAGAGCAGAGGTAGCAATTGCTAAAGCGGATATGAGTTCCTTAGCTGTAATACCTGAGCTACATACATGCAACGAGGTGGGATTTTCATGTAATGCCCAAGTTTCAGATCAGATAAAAAAGAGAGAGCATGGATTGTACTGATTCGTCCATAAATTTTGAAAAGCAAGTTCGCGATCGGTCTTCCTGGTAGGACATACCCGATAATAAACTGTGCTATTATGTCATATCCAGGTTGCTGCAATATAAATACAGGAACATGCTGAGTTCCAATATGCACTCAGTTTTTAAGGTATAAATCAATAGTTACATATGGCTGTATTACCTGGTTCGTAGTTGCTTGAATGACTCCAATAGGAAGTGTCACAACCCAAGCCAATCCAAAGGCAAATATCATACCCCACCATGGCAACTGCACATCCTTTTTCCATACAAAAGACATTAGTAAAGACGAGGCAACACTCCCTACCAGTAGAACGTAGAACCACCATTCAGGCACTTGCTTGTAATTTCTCATTAGTTTTGCATGAACATCCAATTTCATGTTCTTCATTGCTGATCTGCTTTGCCTCCATATGTCTCTGGACAGCAGAAAATTAAACAAAGGCATCTTTGATCGGCATTCCAATCAGAAGGCAATATAAATTATATGGGAACTTTTGAACGATTTGTTGCATATGAAACTAAACTTAGAAGGCAGCTTACCTTCCATGAAAGAGTGCCACATGAGTTAGCGTTGCTGTAAATCTTGCAAACCCCGATCCAATTGACAATGCAAACAGCGGGCTAAGATACAGCTTACTGTAACTATTATAAGCAGTAATATCGAGTTCATAATTTGGAGTTAAGATCTTGGTGGTATCATATTTATGGCCAGTAGAAGTGAAAAGTTGGTTGGAAAAAATAGGAAACTTCCTGGCATCAAAAGTGTTGAACTTCCAATAACAGATAGGGACTATTATGTAGATGAACAAGATAAATCCAACCCCAACATTAAGAATGGAATGCCATGGTGTCACAAGGGGGCTGCCATGATAAGCAGAAATTCCAGCCCAATCAAGGGTAAATGCACCAACCCCTAATCCATGGTAACCTGAACCTACTTGTTGAGCTGTGATACTGTGAGGCCACACCCAGCAGACCCATGAGAAAAATGTCAGGATTGGGAACAAGTAGCCAGGAAATGCATAATAGATAAAGCTTGCTGCCATGACAACCACGAAAAATCGCATACGGCTCATGCTTTTCTTGTTGGATTCCTTTTCATGAAGTGCTCTGTAGAAACAAATTTTCCAAAATGAGTTCTCCAGCAGACAGAAAATGTTTTGTTGAACTTTCATATGTAGCAACGATAAACTTCATCTGTAACAAGTTCTTTATGTGTGCAAGAAATTCTGCATGATTCATTGCCTTCATGAA
The DNA here is from genome assembly GCA_024752395.1 of Erythroxylum havanense. NCBI lineage: Eukaryota > Viridiplantae > Streptophyta > Magnoliopsida > Malpighiales > Erythroxylaceae > Erythroxylum > Erythroxylum havanense. Next base: position 4,889,890 of record JANTNU010000233.1, on the reverse strand, counting down.
TCTAACTAAAAATGGTTTCCTAGCCACCAATAGCAAATTAAGAGAGTATGACATTTTTTCAGTTGCAGTGACTGCCAAATGCCCCCTCAATGGAATAACAGAAAGCAAACCTCAAAACAAATTCTCAGCTGAAGGACATGACAATTCATGCAAAGCAAACAAACTTTTAACATCACTACCTTACACATTTCCCAGACTTTAGCTCTTTTGAATTCCAACCACTTGAATCTGAACTTTGAAATTCGAAGGTTCTTGCTTGAAGAAAAATTAAGAAATATATATATATATATATATATGCTTTTTTTGTTTCTAAACTTTGAAATAGGGAACATACACCTGGTAACCAGTTTTCTAAAAATTCCAAACTCGTCAAGCAATTGCTTTGATAATCTTATTATGTGGGCTGGACTACTCTTTTTATTATGTTTCTTTAACAAACGAAACAAAATATAAAATTGAGCAGTCAATGAGTGCTCTCATTAATTATATTTAACAGTTAGTGGAAAATATTGAAAGCCAGGCAAAGGTTTAGAAGGTAAAGTATGAAAGAATTAGAAGCCAGACCTGAACAGAGAAACCTGAGCCACGTTTGTAGGCCACCACATCTCAACAGGATCAACCAGGTACCTCCTCAGCATACCAGCCCATCCATAGCCTAATATCTGCATTAATATAGCCAAATATGAAAAGAAAAGGTTACTGAAACTAGTTCTAATATAAAGTTCGTGTAGAGAAGTCCCTACACATAAGACGTGAGAGAACAAAATGGCAAGAAATAAGGAAAACGTCCAGCCTTCACAATCCAAAGAAAAACTTATAAAATTCAACAGAAATAGAACAACTTTTTCATCCAAAATGTCATCTTTTAGCACCATTCAAGTGTTTCAGAAGATTGGGAAATTAATATTATATTTAAGTGAAGGAACTTGCATAGTGATCAACTTGATTTGCTCTTCAGAAACAAATCAGTAACCTCAGTAATTTTAAAAGAGACAGTAACACAAACCAAACCAATTTCATTTAAAAGATCTCAACTTTATCAATCTTAAACAATAGGTGCCAACACAAATTCAAAGTAAGAGTTCACTCAGCAAAAGTCAAACCCGAAAAGGATAAGGGGAAGAAAAAACATAACTGTAATTTCTTACCTGAGTAGTTAAGATTATGAAAATCCCACAAATGAAACTGAGGCTCTGCTTATAGTAAGCCTTCATGACAGTAATGGCACCAATAGAGTAGGCATCACCACTACCATAAGACACTCCACAGTTAGCAAAGATAGTGATGATCACATGCTCTTTGATATTAAACGGTCCAGGATTCAAAGTAAACCCCCAACGGAAGATCTTATACTGTGTAGTGGGCAAAACCCTGGCCAAAAACTTGCCAATTGGCAAGACTGCAATCTGCATTAGAATGGCTGAGATGGTGAGAGGCTGAGTGCGGTAAGTGAAAAAAGTGTTGAGGAAGATTAGGACTATGCATGAAGCAAAACCCAGAAACCATGCACGAAATGTCAACACTGGTATTGTTGGATCATCAGTTTCAGGCACAACTAGTGCTACTTCTTCTACAGGGCATCTCTCATTTTCTTCTGCAGTGTCAAGTCTGGCCTTTTCTGCGTCTACACCTCCATAGCTCTGGTCCATGGTAGCCATTGACACAAAAAAGAAAGCTTGCTCAAAGATCCTCTCTTATCTGTGATCTGGGAGACTAAAATACGTGAAAGTGAGTGAGTGTGTGTGCGAAGTACTTTGAAGTGTGTAATATACCGACAAAGGTTACTGCTTGGCTAGGGAAGCGTGGAGGAGGAACAATACAAAGAAGGATTAGGTGGGCATTAGTTTAGTTCCATGACAGCGATAACCAGAGAGTCAAAATTTTCTGTTTATTATATCCAATAAATTTTAGTAATTTATTTATATAAATTTTATATAAATTTTACATAAATAAATGTAGATTTTATATAAATAAATAATTAAAATTTATAAAATAAAATAAGACATTATAAAATTAAATTCACGGTTATGGCTTCCGTGAATTTTCTCGGGAGTCTAGACCTGACTCTCCGATCCAAAGGCTTCTCCTGAGAGTCACGTGCTACGTTAGGACTGACAGACTTTTGTCTCGTTATTACCAAAAGCCACGCTGGCACTCAACATGTCTTTCTTTTGCAATGGGCTGCCATGCTGGATAGTTAGGCCCCGCTCTAGTGGAAGAAAGTGGCCACGTAGGACAAAAGCTCGTGGGCCACTCATGTTGTCTAGGTAAAGGATACGAGCAAAGTGGATGAAGTCGTATGACCTTTTTTTTTTGGGTCTAAATACAACAAATTTAGTTTTGGCGATGCGTAAACTTAATTAAAAAATATTATTTTATATTTTTATTTTTATTTTTCACAACCTAATAAAAATAAAAACACTTTGTGCAATAGAGAGTTAATAGTAGAAGACCCGATATTCTTTATCACACCCATACGTCTTATATTTTACACAATCTCACCATATGTTATGTCTTATAACATATTCTACTTTAAATGATAGAATAGATTAATTATGTCATTTTATGAATATTATGAACTATAACTTAACGAGTTAACATATAGTTATTAGGGTACTAACATGTATCATAAATGGAATTAATAGATTATTAATAATCTTATTATAGTTATTAAACATACATTAGGTAATTCAATTAATGGTTATACATGTGGAATTAATGTTGTGATTAAATTAGTCCATACATATATTTCCAACAATATATTTATTAATTAGTTATATCAATTATTTAAGAAATCTCATAATCTTTAAAATTCTCAAAAATATAGTTTTCAATTTTCTAGAAAAAATTCCTTCATTAAACTTCAGTTAAAAATAATGACAGAACACATAAAATATGATATTAAACATGGATTAATCAAATGTTACTATTCTTAAACTTGGTTCGAATTATTTAACTTAAATTAATAATTTAAATAATTACAATAAAATATTAGTTTTAATCAAACTTAATTAATTATGTTTTGACTTAAGAGTTTGATTAAATTATCATATTAATACTATTTGATTAGCATAAGTGTAATGTTCATAAGGAATGTAATTTGTTTTTTTAAGAGAATAAACTTTTACGAATAACTAAAAATTAGAAAGAATATTTTTCTAGAATTTTAAAAATCAAAGTGTTTTTAAAGATTTCTAGTTCATCAAGAAATATAATTTTAAGTTTAGAATGAAGAGTTCAGAATATAATTTTCTAGACTTTTTAATTTTAAATCACATTTAAATTATTCAACCAAGTTTCTCAAATTTTAATCAAATTCAAAATTCAATTAACTTAATTTTTTATTGATTTTCATTATAAGTAGGACCAAAATGATCGTTATTAAGAAATTCAAACTTAAATTACTAAACTTTACCCCATTATTGTTTGGAGGTGGTCTCATTGTAACTTATGATAATGACTTTGCTTGAAGTTATAAAGAAATCTTAAAACATCAAATCAATTACAGAATCTCATACAATATCAAATCAGTTTTTTCGTACAGAATAATATAATTCTTCTATAATTTTATGCTTACAAACTTATGTGTCGTATCTGTAGACAGGTTAAACAGCTTAGATATAAAATGCAAGCCTAAACCGTCCCTGACTTGACTAGTACTGAGCTTGCTAAGACAGGCTTTACCGGACCACAAGTAACTCATATTCGAAAAATAAGCAAAAGAAAAGTAGAAATGTTTTGAGTAAAAAAAACAAAAAATAGACTTTTTATTTTTTAAAAAGCATATATAATTTTAGATTATTTAAAAACATAATATTGAAAGTATCTTTTAATATTTTACTAACTCTTTATGAAATTATTTAGTAAAATTGGATATTAAATTTAGATTAAAATAATTATGAACTTAATAATTAATTTTAATCGTTTATTAAATATCTATTAAATTATTTTAGTAAAATTTATTACTATTGTCTCTCCAGATTGCGTATTACTAGACCCCCCAGATCTCATGTGTCAGTGAGATTTTTAATAAGTTGTTGTTGTTATTACTATACTAATATTAAATTTAAAATAATTTTATTACATATTTAATAATATGTTAAGATAATTTAACAAAGCCCTGTAAAATTTTAAAATATATATATTTCTTAACATCACAAAATGTTTTTTATAATTTTAAACAAAAAAGTATTTTAAAATAATAAAAATATCACAAGAAAATCACATCTTTTTATAACTAATGAAGAATGGTTATGTAGTTTTCAACCAAGGTAACATCGTGGTAATTATAAAACGTTCATATATTAATATACATATACGTTATTGCTTACAATCCCCATCGCTACTGATTTCTTCAATCTTCGTCTATTTTTAAATAATTGAGTATGGGGAACAGTTCACCTGTTTCTATTACTCTGTTTCATAAAAAAATTATCCATTTAATAAATAGAGCCCATAAAAATTAAACAACTAGCATTGCACCGGAATAGAGGACACACCAACTTTGAGAACAAAAGATCTTGCATCTTGCGTATGTGTATGGACGAGTCTAATCCCTAGGACGCCAATGGCAAACTCAAGACGTTGTCCCCTCCTTTAGAGGATGACCGAAGTACTAAGAAAAAACACTTCCGATTTCAAAAAGTGAATGAAGAGATTCACTTCCCACGATCATTCCGTGACACTTTTTACAAAAGAGCACCCTGGAGGACCAAACTTAAATGGACGATGATCTCGAGTTGGAGCTGATGGATAAGGATGTGATCATCAACAAAAAGGGACCTGTTCCTTCAGTCCAGTTCTTTGCAAAGATTCATGGTCTGTTGGAAAAGCTTTGGAGGAGCGCCATTGTCGTGAAGTTGTTTAGACATCAAATTGGATACACAACCCTCTGTTCCAAACTATCGGTCCTCTAGAAAATTGAGGGAGACTATAAGATCATTGACGTGGCAAATGATTTCTTTTTGATTAAGTTCAACAGAGAAAAAGATATGCAGTATTTCTTATTAGGAGGCCCCTAGACTGTTCTCGGGCATTATCTCACAATCCAATCATAGACGCGGGACTTTCGGGGGGAGGACCATGTCCTTTGAAGTGTTGTTGAATGGGTTCGGTTGCTGGGGATTACACTTAAGTACTATCATAAAAGCATCTTTCGAACGGTTAATTGCTTAATTGGCAACGTCATTAAGATAGATTATTCAACTGAGAATGCTTTGAGCGACAATATGCTTGCATAGCTATTAAACTTGATCTTAGCAAGCCTTTAATGTCATAAATTATGGTGCATGGAAGGCTTATCCAGGTGGAGTGTGAAGGCTTGCCTGCCATCTGCTTTCAGTATGGGAAATTTGGACATTTGGTCAATGCTTGCCCAGACCATGTTCACCAGGGGGACGACATTGATAATGTGCATTAAGATAGTGGAGTGGCTGCTATGGCCATTAAGAAGGTAGCATCAACAACTAGTATGGTGGCTCTTGTGCAACTTTAATACGACCCGTGGATGATTACTCCGAGAAAGGGTCGAGTTTGGAAGAAGACTTCGCAAGGGCTAGTGTTGAAAAATGGAGGTGAATTTAGAGGGCACGGGTCCCGATTTGATGCAATCGCCACTCATGATGATAAGCTTTGGGAAGGAATTCTGGAGAAAAATCCATCGACCAAAAACAAACTTCCGAACCAGTCTCAACCGATCCCACAACATCAGACCAGGTCTTTCAATAGTGGACCTTCTAGAACTACTACTACGAAAATGTCCCATCCAGCTACAATGCTTGACAATACGTTAGCATCTAATATTAATGCCCCCTCATGTGCAACGACACCAACCCATCACACTCAAGGTACCTAAACTACCAATGCAACTACTGCATTGTAGAAAAAATCCACCACCATTTTAAACCCCAAAAAACACTCAATGGTTATCTTATCACACCTCACAAAAAACCAAGCACCACACCATTCCCCACCCTTGGACATACCAAGCTCCAGCAAAACGGGACAAGATCTTCTGTCCAATATTACCCTGTCTTATTCTGTCTCATGAAATCTCAGCCATTTATTTTGTGGGACCTACGCGGGACCTATATGAGATCCACATAAATAAATGAATGAGATTCATTGGACACAATAAGACACTATAATATTGGACAGGGGATCTGGACTCCAGCAAAACCACTGATCATGCGTCCAGAGCTGATCTCTGGCATGACACTAATATGGAAAACATCCCTCCGGATCTTCATCTTCGTTCTTCATAGTCTTTTCCACAACCGATCAATTTGGCCATTGCTGATGTTGCGGATGAGGAAATACCACTAATTCGGGCTTGTTTGGTGATTTGACCATTATTGCTGCAACATTTAATGAGGTTGCAAGGGGACATGCGGAGACTTTGACTATGGAGTCATAAATTGGACCCTTTATAGATTTTAGTTGTATAATGTGGAATTGTCAAGGGGTGGCATCCTAACCTTCCGGCGGCATCTTCGTAATCTCTGTAACTTATATCATCCCGATCTTGTTGCTTTGTTGGAACCTCACGCTTTTGGAGGGAAAGCTGATACAGTCATCCTGCAAAGCGGCTTTGCTCGCTCCTATAACATTGATGCAGATGAGTATGCTGGTGGCATTTGGCTTCTTTAGCTAGATAATTAGTGCGTCAGAATCCTTGAAAATCACTTTCAATATATTCATCTCATGGTGGCGGCGGGCACACATAAGATTTTTCGAACAATCGTCTATGTAAGTCTGTAACCTTAGGCTTGCAAGAACCTTTGTTCGAATTTGCTTCGCTTGGGCAGTCACCTTTCTAGGTTATGGCTGGTTAGTGGCGACTTTAATTGCGGCTTTCATGACTCCAAAAAAATAAAGGGTTTGTCCAAAAGGGGAGTGTATCATTTCTTTTAGGAGTGGTTCTTTAATGCACGGATGTTGGATCTTGGGTTTCAGGGCCCACAATTTACCTAGGTGAGAGGTCAGGCTCGTGAACAACTAGATGGAGCAATAAGCTATGTCTCATTCCTTGATTGTTTTCCTCATACCACTTTCATCCACATTCTGCATGTAGGCTCTGGTCATTGTCCCATTCTTACTTGACTCTTGACTAAGCAAAGTCCCAGTCACTCCCTAAGGCCATTCCATTTTCTCGCTCCTTGATTGCTAGACAGTCGCTTTATGAGTTTTCTAAAAACAGTTTGGAATGCGAATGGCAACCTCTCTAATAACATGACTACATTTGTTGATGAAGTCTCACGATGGAATGCTAAAGTGTTTGGTAATATTTTTTGACGACAAACAATATTGATGCCTCGGTTGGGTGGTGTCCAACGTGCTTTGGCTATGCATAGGACCCCCCATCTTGATAAGTTGAAAGTTGACCTGCAATGGGAGTTAGATAGTGTTCTGGCAACAAAAATCTCATGTAAAATGGATTACATATGGAGATCGAAAAAACTCTTTTTTTCACCACACGTTGCTCCAAAAAAATTGCTCTCTTCGAGTGGATGCACTCAAAGATAGTATGGGAACAATGTTTCATAGGTCGACATAAAGTCCCATTTTCGACATGAAATCAACGAAGGCACCTAGACTAGATGGCATCAGTCCCATTTTCTACCAAAAATGTTGGCATACGGTTGGTCCATCTATATGTCATTTCGTGCGTGAGGTCTTTATAGCTCAACTGTAGGAAAATACCGGGAGGTACATCACATGTACCGGCAGCGGAAAACAAAAATTTTGTTCCCGGGATTTTTCCGAAACCCAGGATCCAGGTGTCGGTATGAAGACATCAACCTAAATAGCCAAAAGAGACTATCTCTAAAGGTG
>JANTNU010000233.1:4820286-4844201 GCA_024752395.1 Erythroxylum havanense | reverse complement strand
AAAAAAAAAATCATGTAATATATATGAGCAGGTTGGAACCTAAGTAGGTACAGTCAAATGTAGTATATTTTTACATTGAGAATGATGTTAAATGAGAGCCAACCCTTACCTATCCTATCTCTTAATCAGTCGACGATCTAGTTGTTGCCTAGTCATTCTAGGAGACGCCTTTCTGGTCGAACAGTCTACTTCTCAGAGACCATTTGATGAATCTAACATTCTTGCCTTTAAGAAATTCTTGAAGATATTGTAGTAGGATATGGAGCATTTGACTCCTAAAATTAGCCATCAAGATTTTTCAAATTATTGAACCAACTATGAGAAAGATGAGATGTCGGATTAAGTATTTAATAAGAATCTTCGTTCAAATCTTTTATAAGTAATGTTCAATGTGAGGTAATTATTAAATTATAATTTAGAAACATGTGATTACTTGTGTTTATGTGTCATTTTGAGTATAAATCTTTGGTGATAATTATTTGAGTTTGAATTATAAATAAGGTATTTTTAAAGTATAAACTTTAGTGCCTATAATTAGATATTATATACAAAATAAAGTCACAAAGTTAAATTTTACATTAATTGGATTATTATTTTCTAAACTTTTGAATAAGGATAAATCATGCTTAATCAACAGAAAAATTAGTATTTGTTTAATGGGATTTTTTTCGATAAGGCCTTTTATATGATCAAATTATTCTTTGATTGAAGTTTAGTTGGTTGATATGTGTTCTAATATTATTTTATTGATTTTGTATACTTTAATTTGAGTTTTAAAGATGATTCCTTAAACTATCAGTTGACCAAAATTTTAGTGTGGTCGACCAATATCTTTAAAATTCACTTCCTTTTTTATTTTCACTGAGTTTATTAATCTTTTGATTGCTTATCTGATCACCCAAATAGTCTCGTTGGCTAACTAAGGTCCTTCAACGGACTACTAATGTCTCTTTCAAGTAAGACAATTAAGTTAGCTTCTAATGGTCGATATAAAAAGGTGAATCTCCTTTGCCTTGCTTATGCTCTCTTTTTCATGTTTAAGGCTCCTTAAATTCTTTGATGACTCACTTAGTCATTGGCAAAACATTCAAGTGTAACCATAGCAATCAAGTACCTTGGCAAGACATTGTAATGGTTCAAATATTGTTTCTTTTTTCCACATATCATATTAATTTGAACTCACAGAAATACCCAACCTTTCCACCTGCAGAACTCATCCATCTTGTTCAACTGTGCACAAGGAAGTAAAATCATGAACTTCTCAACAAGGACAAATCTTTAAAAATTTCCTAGTTCATAAACACTATTATTAGCCTTCTAGTTCTTTCTGAACCAATTTAAACATCATTCTCCGGTCGACATCCAAACAATAGGTTTTTATACAACACATAAATCACATAGCATCCTCCTAAAAGCCCCCACCATTTTCAACAAATCCTACTTCATAAGCTTTGAATTATTATCATGTAGAAAAAGCACCCAAATCGAGAAGTTCCATATTAATCTAACCCCAAATGCTACCCAGTTTGACTTGAAACATCTGACTTGACTCGAACCGATCTGACTTGATTCAATCTTATTAGACTCGATTTGACTCGAACCGAAAAATAATTGACCTAAATCAACTCAAGAAAAGGCCCAACCCAATTTACCCTTAAAAGGATAATCATATGATTGAAAATTTTAAAAGATTTGAGTATTAAATTAAAAAAAGGACAAAAATTTTAACATTTTAAATCTATATATTATGCCTAAAATAAAAGATAAAAAGTGAAATTTAATAAAAGAAAATAAGTAAAAGGGGGCCTCATTTTTAATAATATTAAATACTTTTACAATGACTTATAAATGCATAAACTCACATCACTTGTGTCCATCTCATGCAGAAGATAAGTAATTTATTGAGTCACTATATGGATTTTGGTTTATAAGAGTATATGTATTTATCAAAAACTACAAGTTTTTAGTAATTGAGATCAATATGTATGCCAAAAGATGGTTATAAAGGAGATTAGAGTCCACAGTTCTTGATTCTAAACCCCCACCTCAAGGTGATGATACATGAGAAATCCATCTTATGGTTTTGCCTAGTAGTGTTATTATAGTATCTTGGAAAGGAAAGGGAATGGTTTCAGAGAGTAAGACCCCTTATGATATAGTATACACTTAGTGATTGACAAGTACGATGATGAGTGTTATCATCTGCCATAAGTCCTTCAATAAGATTGAATGTCGATATGAGAAAGGAAAAACAAAAAGAGAAGGGTTTGGGGAAGAAAGAGAGAAAGATGATTGATTTTTGTTCGTTCATTTTTTGTCTTTGCATCAAAGACTTCAAGTAAAAAAGTTAATACATCAATATGAATTGTTTCAAATGAAACATGATGAAACATTTTTAGCATATATACTAGATTCATGGATATTCTTAATACTCTCAAAGGTCTTGGAAATATCTATACTAATGTTGAATTAGTAAAAAAGTTGCTTAGGTCACTTTTAAAGACATGAGAAGCTAAATTGATAGTATTACAAGAACCTAAAGATCTACTAACATTACCAATGGAGGAACTTATTGAATTTCTCTTCACATATGAAATGAGGCTCCAAGAGACACAAGAAAAGATGATGCTTTCAAAGAAAAATAATTTAGGCTATGTTTAGTTGGAAATAAGATTTTTAGTAGAATGTAATATAAATAGATGTAATATTAAAAATTTGATGTTTGCGAGGGATGAAAGGTTTATAATGTAATAAAGTAAAATGTTATTTGAAAAAAGGGTTCATGTAATATAATTATTTATCATTTTATATTGCATCATAAACCTCCCAAATCAAAGGTAACTTATTTTTACTATTTAGAATGGAATGAGATGTAATGTGAAACTCTCTCCTTCCGTCCAATTTCATTCAATTCTATTATAAATCCTCATCTCAAACGATTGAATAATATTATATTTCATTCCGTTAATAACCACTTAACCAAACATAGCCTTAGTGTTTAAAACCTCAGAAGAAGAATCAAGCAATGAGGAAGAGACATCAACTAGTGAAAATGAAGAAGACATTGGCTTATGTGCTAGAAAATTCAGGAAGTTTTTGAAGAATAAATTCTTTAAAAGAAAGGACTTCAAGGAAGGTAAAATTGATTTAAATCCTCTAATATTGTTTACTTTGAATGTAAAAAACTTGGGCATATAAAATCACAATGTCCTCGTCTCAAAAATATTGAGAAGTGTGAGAGAAAATATAAGAAGGAGAAGATGAACAAGAAGAAAGAACTAAAAGCATCAAGCTGGGATGACATAAGTAAATCCAAAAGCAAGCATTCAGAAGAAGAAATAACTCATATGTGCTTTATTGGTATGGACAATGATGAAGTAACATCCAACCTTAACTCTTGTAATGATAGTGATGTTGATTTAACATATGATGAATTAGTAGAGAGTTAAGAAATCATGCGTAAGCAAAAGAAGAAAGTATCTTCCAAACTTAAGGAAGTTCAAATGTGTTGGATGCATGCATGAATGATAATGAAAAGATGAAAAGTGAATTGCATAGTATTAAAACATAAAAATATAATTATTAATGATAACCATGACTTAGATGAATGTGTTGGATGTGTGTATGAATGATAATGAAAAGATGAAAAGTAAATTGCATAGTATTAAAACATAAAAATGTAATTATTAATGATAACCATAACTTAGATGAATTAAGGTGTAAGAATTAAACATTGAAAAAGAAAGTAGATTCCCTTAAGGATTCCTTGTCCAAATTTACTAAAAAGAGTAAAAAATTATAAAGCATATTAGGAGCTTAAAAGAATTCTAATGATAGGCATGAAATTAGATATAATTGTAAGGGTACTTCTAATACTAAAACTACTTTTGTTAAAAGAAAATATTTACATTGTGAAGAATCATTTCCTTAAGTTGACAAATGAGCATAGAGCATCTACATCTAACCATACAAATGTATATAACACGTCCACTAGAGCTCAAACTAATTGCAAACAACATGTTTTTATATATGACTCACAACCTAGGCATAGAGTTTAATATTTTTAAGAAAAAGAATAGGCATAATTTTTATGATAACATGCAAACTCATTCTCACACTTATAGATGCATGCATCATACCTTCATTCATAGTAGGCATCGTATACATATTCAAGGTAGGATTTTTCATCATCTTAGGACACTAATCAACATATTAAATGTCCAATAAAACTTACTCATCATGCATACATGCATAGAATTTCAAGCAATGCATTTATGCATCATCATGACTCATATAACATGGTATGTCATTTTAATGGTAATTGTGGAGACATTGATAAAATTTTCTTTATCAAATAGAGAATGCTAAGCAAACCTTTGAAAGTGTAGGTTGAAAATAAGAAGAAACCAAACAATAAAGGAACCAAGCTTATTTGGGTTCCTCAAACACATGGATTAACTTATTTTATAAGGTTATTAGAAAAGAAAGAGCTAATGGTTAGTAGCTTTGAATTGAGCATTATTTTTATAATTTATATATTTTATCATGATGAATCTAACATTCGTACCTTTATTAAAGTCTTAAAGATGTTGTTGTAGGATATGGAGACTTTAACTCCTAAAATTAACCATTAAGACTTCTCAAATTGTTGAACCAAGTGACAATAATGAGAAGGATAAGATGTCGGTAACGGATTGAGAATTAAAAATTAATCTTAATTAAAATCTCTCATAAGTAATGTTCAACATGAGGTAATTATTAATTTATAATGATTACTTGAGCTTATATGACATTTTGAGTATAAATCCTTGTTGAACTTTAGTACCTATGATTAGAGACTATATTCAAAATAAGGTCATTAAGTTATAATTTACATCAATTGGGTTATTATTTCTCTAAACTTTTCAATAAGGATAAATCATGCTTAATTAAAGGAAATTTAGTTTTTGTTTAATGTAAATTCTTTTTGTTAAGGCCCTTTATATGATCAAATTCTTCTTTGATTGATATTTAGTTAGTTGATATTTGTTTTAATATTATTTGTTAAAGATTTGCTACTTTAATTTGAGATTTAAAGATGATTCTTAAGCTATCTAGTTAACTGGTCAACCAATACCTTGGTGTGGTTGACTGGTATCTTTAAAATCAACTCTATTTTATTTCTAGTGAGTTTGTTAATTTTTTGGTTGCTTACCTAATAACCCAAACAATCACATTAGTTGACCAATGTCCTTTAATTGTCAGCCAATGCCTCTTTCTAGGATGACAATTATACATATTTGGTTAATATATATAAGTCTACCACAACTATTTATTGATCGATCGTTTTCCTTGAGCGGTCAAACAACACACATAATTAATGTCCCGTTTTCTTTACGTCGCATCTATTTTCTCCTTTCCTTGTTAAGCCTCCTTAAAACTTTAGATAACTCACCTGTACTTTTGAAAAACACCACACCCTATTGTAAATAAATAACTGTTCAATTTTTCCTTCTTTTTTTATTGAAGATCTTTATAATTTACGTTCTCTTTGCATAAGCCCATAATATTAGGATTTATTGAAAATGTTCAAAAATTATTGATTCACTTAAAATTTTTAAAGTGTGATTGCATAATACTTGTTATGCCAAAATTTCAAAACTGACCACCTTATTCCATCATTATTTTGGAAATTTAGGATTTTATAAATTATACATTCTTTTATAAATTTGATTGTTAGATATTACAATTATGCTTAATTTATTATAATTCCAACTCTTAATTTTTTCAAAACTTGCTCTTTATGCCTTAATTAAAATTTTCACTTAGGAATAATATTGAAATTGAAAATTTTCAAATCAGACACAATTATGGAGTCCATATAAAAATCGACCTTTTGTTTTGACTCTTTAAATATTCAATAGCACTCTCTATTGAGAAAATTTGTTAATCTTGGTCAAGTTCATTTTTTTTAACCAAGTTAACTTGATGCATAACACTTTACATTGTCCAATTTTGGAATCCTTTTTGATGATTTCAAAATGGAGGAGGAAGTTTGGTGACATTAGATTTAACATGAGTGATAATATTTAGGGAGAGTGATAAACTCAAGTAGTAAAATTTAAAGGGAGTGATTATTCTGTCATTTTTATATTTCTTGCATTTTATATGATATGCTTGAGTAAATTTATGTTATATTCATATATGGACATTTCTTTGATTTTGAATATATTTTTCATTCTTAATATTGAATTATGCTTTTTATATTGAATAATGTTTATGCATGAATTAAGGGGAACTAATCAATATCTTGAATTATATTTTATATGCTTAATTTTATTATTCTTCTTTAATATCTCAAATATTTATCATCATAAAAACAAGGAGATTGTTGAACCAAGGGAAGTTTTAATTAATGTTTTGATAATAACAAAAACGTAATTATTACTAATTTATTTGTTATTTTGATCAAAATTAATATTAGAACAAAATAAAACTATAAACTTAAGAAGATAGTTTATGAAGTTGATAAAGAAAATAACTCACATATAGGTAAATCCTCCTAATAATAATACGTCTAACATTAACATGATAACAAATTTAACATTATTAGACTTTTTTAAAAAAATTTAATTCATATTCAAATGTTTTAAAGTTTATAATTTAATGACTAACCTTTTAAAACGCTTATAACTTAGATTAAATGGCTATTTTTATTGATAATTTTAATAATTTAAACAATTATAAAATTGAAAGATATTTTTGATAAGATTTTAAAATAAAAAATTTCACATTGATTGATCAAAGTTATCCAATTGGCATGCTATATCCCCAATTACTTTTGGAATTAGATTTTAAAGTACAAATTGTATCATTTTATAAACATTAAAGATTAAAGTGATATAAAAGATAACAATAGGCATTAATTTAAACCTTTTACAAAATATTAAAAGATAATTTGCATGTTTAAGTTTTTTAAGTATGAATTACATTATTGATAACAGAGTGTGGCCCTTGTTAAGATAATTTATATTCATACTAAAAGCATCGGCACCTTGAAAATTCAAAATTAGATTTATTTTTTTTTATAAATTTAAAATTTATGGAATTTAAAAATTATATTATAGATAAATTTGATTATAATTTTATAATGAACCAAGCAACTATAAGACCAACTAAAAATAGTAAATAAAGAAACTTAAGCAATAAAATATTTGAATTTTAATTGAGCAAGGTATATTTTTATTTACACAAAAACTTAGTAAATTTATTTTTTGTAACTATTGCCTTTTTATATGTTTTCGTTTGTATCCAGTTGGTTAAAATGTTACGAAGAATAGGAGGACTTAATGATTAAAAAAATCAAGTAAAATTAGGAACATTAATAGGTCGACCTAACCTATATTTTTTTAATTACAAAACGACCAGACTATTTTATATGTTTTCTTAAATTACAAAATAATGTTATTTTTGTTGTTCCGGTCAGGCCGAATTATTTTAGCCCGTGGTTATGCCAATTTGGTTTTTTATTTGATTAAAAATTATAAAACGACTAAACTATTTTATGTGTTTTTTTAATTATAAAACGATGCCGTTTTTGTTGGTCCGATCAGGCCGAGCTATTTTAGCCTATGGCCTGGCCAACTTGGTTCAAAATTAGGCCGGGTTGTACCAACATTGACATCCCTAATTAAAATGACAAAATTTATATCTTTTTTAATTGAGATGATGAGCTAAGTAATATTTATAAATATAAATATACTAATTATCCTCTTTGTAAATTACAATATATTTCAGGCTGTTTGGAACAATGAATTGGATTCAATTCATTAATTTTACATAATTGAATTCGATTAATTCAATTGAAATATTAAAAAAGAAATAACTTGAATTCAACTACGTAATTGAATCTTATTTTTTTATGAATTCAATTCATAACTCAATTGATGTGAATTAAATTTTAAATTGAAGAGTTAATTTTTTTAAATATTAATTTTTTTCTTCCAAATGTACATATCATAAATATACAAATTACTATAAAATTCACACATATTAATTGCATACTATTTTTAGTTAAAGATAAACAATAGTTGAATTTATTTTTATTGTATTCCGAATAATGTAATTAAATTCAATTGTAATATTTATAATTTATTATAAACAGTAAATCAGGTTTAATTTAATTTTACAAATATAATTAAATCCAAATCGTAAATAAATCCAAATCGAAAAATTTCCAATGGCAAATTTATGTTATTATCCTAACTGAAATGGAAGCAATTTGAATTACCATCTCTTTTCCCTGTCAGAGACAGTAGGACTGGTGTGGGGGGGAGAAACCATTGTTGATAAGGTACTCTCTATCTCTCTCTGTACGGCTTCTCACAGTAGTATGATGGTGTTATCGACAGCGATGAAGCCTTCAAAGTATCTATTCAGTTGCCGCCGTGTTCACCACTACCACCATTTTCCTTCAGTCATGACCATTAATGCCAATCTCTCTTCTTCACAATCCCAAATCCTGTCTATCCGAGAATCCCTCCTTTCCAGGCAAGTTTCAGCCACCCAAATTGTAGAATCCTACCTCACGCGCTTCTCACTAACTGAACCGCATCTCCACTCCTTCCTCCATTTTTGTGACGACTCCATCTTGAAGCAACAGGCTCAAGATTTGGATGATAAGATACGAAAGGGGGAGGAAAACCTAGGTCCATTGGCTGGAGTGCTTGTTGGAGTGAAGGACAACATTTGTACTGCTGACATGCCTTCGACTGCTGGGTCTCGCATTCTCCAGAATTACCGACCTCCTTTTGATGCTAGCGTTGTTAGGAGAATAAGGGAGCTTGGGGGCATTGTAGTTGGAAAAACTAATTTGGATGAGTTCGGGATGGGGAGTTCCACTGAGTCATCAGCCTTTAAGTGCACTGTTAACCCTTGGGATCTGTCTCGC
The DNA here is from genome assembly GCA_024752395.1 of Erythroxylum havanense. Taxonomy (NCBI): domain Eukaryota; kingdom Viridiplantae; phylum Streptophyta; class Magnoliopsida; order Malpighiales; family Erythroxylaceae; genus Erythroxylum; species Erythroxylum havanense. The sequence goes on along the minus strand of JANTNU010000233.1, from coordinate 4,835,272 downwards.
GTCCCTGGAGGATCCTCTGGTGGTTCTGCTGCTGCTGTTTCTGCTAGGCAGTGCACTGTTTCACTTGGAAGTGATACTGGCGGTAGTGTTAGACAGCCTGCTTCTTTTTGTGGTGTCGTTGGCTTCAAACCTACTTATGGCCGTGTCTCCAGATATGGACTTATGGCTTATGCATCCTCTCTGGATGTTATTGGTTGTTTTTCTACTTCTGTTGTTGATTCTGCTATTCTTCTTCATGCTATTTCTGGTCATGATCCCCTTGATGCAACTTCCAGTAAGCGTGTGTGTATTTTCCTTTACTACACTGATTTCAGTTTGTTGAATCTTAATGCTCATTTCTATTCTATTTTGTGTTATGTTATGTTTTTCACAATGATGTGCTACTATTCAGGGAGTTCCTGATTTCACATCACATATCAGCTCCATAAATATCATGCACTCTAAACCATTAAAGGGATTGAGGGTTGGTCTTATAAATGAAACTATGAATGACGGTGTGGATGATGGTGTCAAATCTGCAATCACTGCTGCTGCTTCACATCTGCAAGATTTAGGATGTATTATCTCAGAGGTTTATTTGATGATCTTTCCTTAATTAGTTATCGTTCAAATGCTCCAATGTGAGGAATGTTTGAATTCATTATTTGTACAGAGTTGTTTTTTTCTTTTGGCCATTGAATTCGAAATTATTGTGATGTAGGTATCATTGCCATCGTTCTCACTTGGTTTACCAGCATACTACATTCTTGCTTCCTCAGAATCATCTTCTAACTTGGCACGTTATGATGGTGTCAGGTGATTCCTTTCCTTCCACAGATTCTTTTATTGACGGACTGACTTGATATGTATAATGGACTTGTTAATTTATTTTCCTTGTCCCAAAATCTTCGTTCTCTTAGTCATGCTCTTATGTGTTATATCTTAAATTGCAAGGATAGTGAGAGATGGGTTGACAATCTAGGTAGTTCTCTTTACAGTACTTTAATATTAAGGACCAAATGATGGTGGCAAGCTTCTATATAAATTCTTCCCCGTTTTGTGGTAATTCAATATTCCTGTCTAAGACAACCTATTATTATTTGCACTGACGTTCAGGTATGGAAATCAAGCTCTTAGTACAGAGTTAAATGCACTTTATGAGGATTCCAGGGCAAAAGGATTTGGTTCAGAGGTATGAATGTCTTAAATGTCAAATACATAATGATTTTACTGTGGTGATAGTTGAACATTGTATATTTGACATGCTAGCATTTTTAAAAAGTTGGGATGGTTTATTTCCTACCGCAATTATGTTATTTAGGGTCAGTTTTCAATTAATCAAATTGAAAATATGATTTTATTTCTATCATTTTTTCTTGAGTTGATACCTTCTTATGCACTTCAGGTGAAAATGAGAATCTTGATGGGAACTTATGCCCTTTCAACTGGTTATTATGATGCATATTACAAGCGTGCCCAGCAGGTACTATAAATGAGCATATTTCAAACTTAGATTACTGGATGTCTTGTTCTTATCTCACGAAGATTTCATGATTCTTTATGGAAAATATTCTCATTCATTCCAATGCAGACATATCATAGAGATCTTATACCCTTTGGCCTTAGCATTCTGGACAACAAGTGTAGGCACATGAACTTTAGGCTAAATTTAGCCATAACTTCGATAATCCGATAGTTTCCATTTTGTCTTATTTCAATGACATAAATGATAGTCATTGGCCTTTAAACCCTTAAGAAAATGTTTTGATGCTAAGATGCTCTAGGTTAGAACTTTGATTCGGAGAAGCTTCAGTGCAGCATTGGATAATAATGATATCCTAATATCTCCTGCTGCTCCATCGGCTGCTTATAAAATTGGTATGTTTTCACATCTGCTTCATTTTCTTGGCTCCTTATTCTGTTTTATCTATTCTTGTTCCTTTCTGATAATGATTCTTGTTGCATTTACAGGTGAAAAGAAAAATGATCCACTGGCAATGTATGCGGGTGACATTATGACCGTGAGCATTTCTTTGCTGCTTCATTTTTGACTTATAGATATACATATTGCTATATTCTTCTACTTGCATTCAATGTGGAGAACTATGATGGATGTTTGCCTGTCCATGTACATTAAACAGGCAAACAACTTAAAATAAAAGTTTTTACTACAGCTTGAACATTGGGGATCTTTAAAGACGTTCATGTTTCTCCATCGCCAAATGCTAGTTATTGCTTTTGTAAACAGCAACTTCCAAGGAACACCATTAACTGGTCATGACACCCCTTACAAATGGTTTTATAAACTACTGTTTGGGTGATAAGCCCATAATTACATATCAGAGGAAGAAGAGGTCACACTTGTCAAGCATCGGATTTTCTTATCTACCAGCACCTGATATCACCTGATTTTATCTTCTTAGCTACAAATTTTGTTTTCAATTTATTATATCGTTTGGTTCATGTGTTCCTATTAAGTAGGGGCTTAGTGAGTAGTGATTTGTTACTGATTATTTTTAATAAATCCAGATCTGTTTCTCCTGGATCTCAAAGTCTGTTAACTAGTTTTTAAGGGGTCATGGTTAATCCTATCCTATAAATAGCCATGGGTAGTATGTAGTACTTATCGAAAATCAATTCAAGTATTTCATTTTTGGAGATTCTCCCTTGGCTATTAATTCTTCTTCAAGTGAGATACTTGCTCTTAGAAAATTATTAGATTTTTCCTATTATTGACCTTTTACTTCCAGCCCTCTGTCATTGGGGTTCACCCAAATAAGCTCCTGCTTTGTGTTCACACCCATCATAATTTGCAATCTATGAAAAATTTCAAATGCATCATACTTTTGTGTGATGGAATATTGTCATGAGCTAATTTCAACAGAAGGAGTTCAGATCCCCATACTGCCCACCCACCCCTACCCCCCTCACCATTTATATCTATATGCATTAGGATCCGAATTCATGGATTTCTTGGTTTGTGATAGAAAAATAAGAGGATCGAACCATTTCTTCTGACTCTGTTTGAAATTCGAAAAATGTTACTTGGCGAAGTGCTTCCCCAAACTAATGTCATCTATCCCTGAAATTAGGTTCTTTGATAAAAATGATATTAGGTTAACCAATTGATTCTTTAATATTTCAACAGAACTAATAATTTCCAGCATCCGTCATATTCCAAAAGATCTTTATATTGGGATTTAGAGACTAATCCCGGGGAATTGTCATAACTATTTCCCATTAAAGATAAGATATTAGGTTTAGAACCACAAAGTTTGTTGTGGGTTTAGGCTATTCTACAATGCTTCAGGTATTAACAGTGACTTGGTTTGAGTGATGTATTTGTTGTTAGGTTGATCTATCAGCTCTAGGGCACCTATACAATAGAGTAGGTGGAGCAGCTCATTTCTAACAAATCCAAATAGGTTGCTTCTGCTTCAACTTTGCTTATAAACCTGCGATGGCATTTCAATCTCTTAGTTGATACGAGATTTTGTACTCCATGCTCTTCCAATTGGTGACTTCATATCCTTAGTGAAACCCCCATCCTATAGCTGTGACTCAATATCCATTGTCTCAAAGAACTTACAAGCTATCAAGGAGTCCAATACTACCTCCAGGTTCTTGATTCCTCACTCCAATGACAACATAAACCCAATTTTGATGCTAGCTTGCAATTACTTATGCATACCAGAACAGAAATTGCAATTAGGAGTGAACTTCTTTGAATGCTTTCAGAAACTGTTTTAATAAGTTGTGCTTTAAACTTTTCCTGGAGCTCCAAGGCATGGATGCGTGTAACTAAAGATCATTTTCTCTTTGATTTTTGTTGAATTGTACTTCTTCCGTGATTATTTATACTCCAAATAATTTACCTTATTGCCAGGGTCATCTCTATTCTTCTTTCTATAGAACAGCTGTTTTCTTGAATGTTTGCGAGCTTTTGCTTTCAAATGTCATTGTTTTGATACGATGTTCTGTAAATTTCTGAAGTTCAAGGACTGGGTATATTGAACTAAAGATCATTTGGTCTGTTATTTTTATTTAATAATGCTGCTTTTAATTATTTGCGCTCCAGGTTATTTACCTGATTGCTAGATCCATCTCTCTTTGTTCTTTTCTCTCATTTACCAAAATATTTTCATTGCAGGTCAATGTTAACTTAGCAGGGTTACCTGCATTAGTTGTGCCATGTGGATTTGTTGAGGGAGGACCTACTGTCCTTCCTGTTGGTCTTCAGATGATTGGTGCAGCTTTTGAAGAGGTATCTTTTCAAGTAGCTACTCACTGTTTCAAATCCCTTCTTAGTTTATTTGTATTTGCACTTTCTCAGAAAATAACCAGCTAGTAGGAAATTCTTGCAATCTAGAATGGTTATTAGCCCTGTAGGCAAGGTTATCCAATTGAAATTGAGGGAGATGTACCTGATCATGATTAAGGTACCTTCTCTACCTTGACCCAAATTGGTACCATTGTGAGCTACCATGTCAAGTGGCTAACATCTTACATTGGGGGAACGTCTTATGGTTTCAGTCCATTTAGACTTTAGACCTCCAGATTCGATATATCTTGGGATGATATATGGTTCAGCTTGTTAAATTAATAATTCATCCTTACTCTCTACCAATACCAAAAACCAAAAAATTGGAAAATGGTTAGTAAATATCCCTCTAATTTTCTGCTAGCCGATTTATTTCAACTTCTATGTTGCTTTATGCTCAGGGATGGTTAGTATTGAGATGTTAACATGGTGTTTATTATCATGTAATATGAGGTGTACACATCCATATTACAATTCAGTTATACCATTTTTGTTTACATTTATTAGATATTATATGATTAATTCATTGGCATACTAATTACATTAAATGTTTAATCTTATACTGATATCCTTACAATACATTCTAAGTTCCATTTTCTTTATATCATATCATACCAAGCGTCAACCGAGATAATAAAACCTGAGGTTGCATTAGTTGGGTCTTGTACTTATCCCTTTCTTTGATTATGTTGTTAAAAGCAGGTTCACAAGTTAATTCTGTATCATTGCGCATGTGTGTGTTAGGTAAATGAGTATGAATGTAATAAATTTTGATCATGAAAATGATTATCTTTGGATTGATTGTGCAGGATAAATTGTTGAAAGTAGGTCATATTTTTGAGCAAACTCTTCAGGGTTGCAGTTTTGTGCCTCCATTAGTGGCAACTGCTCTTTCATGATAGCTGCCACAATATCTGAGGTTGGTGAGACACAATTCTTTTTATGTCATGTGAGGATTACTTTTTTTGGCTAGCTCTACTGATTTTTGTTTTCCCCTTCTCCAATTCCAAATATATAGGCATGCATCAAAATTTTTAATTTATACTCTTTAACTGGACCTAATCATTATTTCTGTGCTTCAATTCAAGTGCAATCATTCATAAGTGACTATACTTAATATTGAATTACTTGGTAGTATGCAGAGAGGTTAAAATTGAATAACGTATGGGCTAATGTGGTTACTCATTTCCTGGATGTCATCTTTAGTGATTTTTACTTTTTTTAAAATATTTCAATGCATACTACATATTTGGTTGCTTCTATTTAATAAGAAGCCGAAGTAAAAATAGAGGCACTTCTTTTTAAATATTTATCAGAGTGAGTTCCTTTTAAGTTTTCTCCGAAAAAATAAAAAAAAAATCGCTTCTTTGTATTCAATTGTTTCTTGAGTAAAGATTAATAATATAAATACTAGCAAGCCCAATTATTTTCAACAAAATTCTAGAAATACATAGTTGGACCGGAAATCTGCACACTTGTTTTGGTCTTTGAGTTTTGTCAGCGATCACTGGTAACTTAGACGACTTGGTATTGCAATTAGTGCTTAGGCATGGTCACCCACTCTAAAGCTGTAGACGAGCAGGTATCGAGGCTTTGAGAACAGACTGCTCAGCAGGCAACTCTTTTCCTAGGATTGATTCCATCTGTCAAACAATTCAATAGCACTCTGACACGTTTGACGTGCTGAAATCACTAGCTTCCCAAAAATCAGCTGTCACTGACATGATGATCAAGCTGTCGAAGCTTGAACAGCAACCATCCAACCTCCCCAACTTCCTCTACCTACCCCAACTCGCTTAGGCATCGAAAGCACTTGCAATAAATTCACTTTAAGAAGTAAGCTAAAATTTAACACTAAAATAATGTAATGAATAATAATATATTAAATTTAGTGTGTTATTATTTATATATCAAAAGTTATAAAAAGCTAATTTTGTTTATTTTTAACATATTCTTTTTATGTTAGTATCATAATTTGATTTATTTATATAATTTACTAAGTAATTAAATTTAAAATATATTATTTTACACAAATTATATTATTATAAAGATTTTATTGAGACATTTAAAATGACAATAATATTGATTATAATATTAAAATTATTTTTAATGTTTATTTATAATTCTTATTTATAAGTTTTATAAATTCATTAATCAAATATTTTAAGGATAAAAAGTAAATTTGAAATAAAAGGTATATAAATTTAAACCACAATATTGATTTAAAAAATTAAAATTTAAAGAAAATATTTGAAATTACAATCAGACTAAAATAAATTATAATTACAATCAGATTCGAGATTACAATCAAACTAAAATTACAACAATCAAATTAATAATAAAACTAAAGCACTTGAGAATATTAATTTAATATAAATAATTAATAGTTTAAAAAGTCATTTTCTTTTTTTCCAAATCAAAATATTGGCTAAAGCCATTAGATAAGCCAAGAACTCCTTGAGGTTCTCTTCTTGAGCTCTTTTTGCATAAGTTTTTCTTTGTCCATTTCTAAAAATCTTACGCATCACTGGATCTTTGATGGAATCCAGATTTTTGCATAAAATTTTATTATCCTCCTGTCTTTGCCGTAGCTTTAATTTTTGTGCTTCATTTTGAGCTCGTAACAACTGAAGTTTATAATTTTTTTTTCAAGAAGAGATTTAACTTTCATGAAACATTCTTTTATTTCTTTATTCATGCACACAATTTTTTTTCATTTCCTCATTTTGTTCCTTTTTTATTTTTTCTTTCTTTTTCTCAATAAGATGACATGTTTTATCATTTCTTTCAATAAATGGATCTTCAACTTCGAAATTATTATTTAAATTAATACAAAATGATGATGATCTTATTGAGTTGTCTGAATTTTGGGATTCGAATGTTGACATTTCATTGCACTTATATCGTTTTCGATGATCCGACACTTTCTCTTTGCTAGTATCAGCATATTTTTTCATATTTTTTTTAGGATTGGCCATACATGATTAAATTTGAAACCTTTTTAAAATTTTCGATCTTGAATGAGTAAGTCTTTTGATTTCTCGAATTGTAAGACAACAATGTATCTTAAGTTAGATTTTAGGGTATAAATCAAACGTATTTCAATTCATACAAAGAAAAAAACAGATAAATAAAGCACTTATAATATCTTGTTTAGAAGCAACAATTGGATTCAAGTTTTCAATTTGTCGAACACATTTTCAGAATTTTCCAATAGCTATCATTATAGTTTGCCATCGAGCTTGTAAAGATCTCCAAGGTCGAACAGTGGTAATATGATTCGGCAACATTTAGTGGTATTTAGTTGTGATACGAGACCAAAATTGAGCCGTAGGTTGATCTTTACTAGTGACTGGGTCTTGTGAAACATTAAGATATACATAGCACATGACTCGATCTTCTTCAACTGAATATGATGCATTTCGAGAGGTATTTGAAGGTTTTACACCAAAATTTAAGCTTGTCATTTTTCGAATAGGTTTAAAAGAGTGTTATAATTTAGGCTTTCAAAGAGTGTTATATGAAATGAGGGTTTCAGTTTAGTAGAACAAATAAACTATTTATAGAAATATTGTGGATAAGATAAGAATACCAATAAACGGTTGAGATGAATGCAATTTAATCCAACAGCTAAAAAGAGATAGAGTTAGATTTTTTGCAGAGATTTCTCATCTTCTCTTAGATATTGTGTGGTTAGGATATGAATACTAATAAACGATTGAGCAATCTAATCCAACATCTGGGAAGAAGTAGAGTTACATCTTTTACAGAGATATCATATCTTGAGTTGGATATTGTGTGGATAGGATAAGAATACCAATAAATGGTTAAGATGAACGCAATCTACTACAACGACTAGGAAGAATAGAGTTAGATTTTTAGCAGAGATTTCTTATATTGTCTTAGATATTGTGTGGATAGGATACGAATACTAATAAATGGTTGAGATGAATGCAATCTAATTCAACGATTGGGAAAAGATAGAGTTACATTTTTTTCAAAAATTCCTTATCTTGTCTTACATAATTTGTGGATAGGATAAGAACACTAATTAACGGTTGAGATGAATACAATCTAATCCAATGATTGGGAAGAAATAGAGTTAGTTTTTTTTAATAAATTCTTTATCCTGTCTTGAATTATTTAGTATATAAGGGAATGAATCACTAGCACATTCTTATTGGAACCCTACACCATATTTGTCTACAACCATTAGTACTAATGCGAGTACTTCTCATATATCATCTTCATCTTGATCTTCATCATTATCATTGGAGAATGAATTGGATCTCACTTCTGTAACATTAGCATATTACTATCTGCATACACTAATAACAACCTTGCAATGGATTACTATATGAACAATATAGTGAACCAGTCAAAGCACAAAGGCTCAATCTCTAATCATAGAGTAATTTATCATGATCGTATTGCAGCAGATTAAAGACTATGAGATGATTATTTTGCAGAAAATCCAAGATATAATATAACAATGTTTCGTAAGTGATTTCGAATGAGACAGAATTTATTCCTATGATTTGTTGGTGTTGAAAGTCATGACGATTACTTTATGCAATGAAGAGATAGATATGGTAAACTAGAATTGTCTAGTTTATAAAAAGTAACAGCAACATTTTAAATATTGATGTATGGTGTATCAACTAATTCAACTGATGAAATGCATTAAAATTAGAGAATTAACTACAATTAAAAGTATAAAAATATTTTGTCGAGACATTGTGGAGGTCTTTGGACATATTTATCTAAGAGCACCAGATGCTAATGACGTTGCAAAATTACTTAAAATTAATGAAGAACGTGGTTTGTCAGGGATGTTAGAGAGCTTAGATTGCATGCATTGGACATGATAAAATTGTCCAACGACTTTGGCAGGACAATATAGTGGATGTACTGGATTCCCAACTATTATTCTTGAAGCTGTGGCTGATTATGATTTATGGATATGACATGTACATTTTGGTTTGCCAGGATCAAATAATGACATTAATATGTTAAAGACATCTCATTTGTTCGCAAACTTTGCCAAAGGTATAACACCTTCTGCTCATTATGTTATCCGAGAAAAAGTGTATGATCTTGGATATTATTTAGCTGATAGTATTTATCCATAATGATTTACCTTGGTACACATCATTCATGATTCTCGAGACTTAAAAAAGAAGTTATTCACGAAGATGCAAGAAGCATGTTGAAAGGATGTTGAGCGTGCATTTGGAGTTTTTCAGTCACGATTTACAATTATTAAGGGACCGACATATTTGTGAGAAAATTCATATTATTATATGAAATTATGTCAGCATGTATTATAATATACAATATGATCATTGAGAACGAACGTGATACTCAAGTGACCATATAAAGGGCTGGCGTTTCGCGCCAATCTTGTATGATCGCTTGAGTATCACGTTTATCCTCAATGATCACATTGTACGTTATAATGTATGCTGACATGATATCATGTAATAATATGGATTTTTCCAAAAACGCCTGGTCTTTTGATAATTGCAAATCGTGACCGGAGAACTCCAAATGCACGCTCGACATCTTTACTACATGCTTGTTACATTTTCACGAATAAATTCTTTTTTGGGTCTCGAGGATCATGAATGGATTGTACCAAGATAGGCCATTTTGAATAAATATTACCGCCTAAATAATATTCAATGTTGCACATTTTTTTTTCAAATAACATAATGAGCAGAAAGTGTTATACATTTGGTAAGGTTTGCAAACAAGTGAGATTCCTCTAGCACAATAATGTTATTATTTGACCATAGCATATTAAAATGTGCATGTCATATCCAGAATCATAATCACCTATAGCTTCAAGAATAATAGTTGGGAATCTACTCTGTCCACTATATTGTTTTGCCCAAGTCGTTGGACAATTTTGCCCTGTCCAGTGCATGCAATCTAAATTCCCTATCATTTCTGTAAAATTACGTTCTTCATTAATTTTAAGCAGTTTTACAATGCCATTAACATCCAGTACTTTTAGATAAATCTGTCAAAAGACCTCTGCAATGGCTCGACAAAACTTTTTTGTACTTTCAATTGCGGTTGATTCTCCAATTTTAATATATTCATCAATTGAATCAACTAATATACCGTATGTCAACATTCGAAATGCTACTGCTATTTTTTGTAAACTAGACAATCATAGTTTATCACATTTATCTCTCCGTTGCATAAAATAGTCGTCCTGACATTTAACAGCACCAACAAGTCGTAGGAATAAATTCCAACTCATTCGAAATCGCCTGTTAAACATTGCTGCATTATTTATTGTATTTTCTGCAAAATAATTATCCAATAGTTTTTTATTTGTTGCAGCACGATCATGATTAATTACTTTATGACTAAAGATTGAGCCTTTGTGCTTTGGCTGGTTCATTATATTGTTTATCTAGTAACATATTACAAGGTTGTTATTGGTGTATATAGATAGTAACGCTTTGTTTTGTGTTAATATTATAGAAGTGAGATCCAATTCATCATTCGATGATGAGCATGATATATAAGAAGTTCTAGCATTATTACTAATAGTTATAGATAAATGTGTTGAAGGGTTCAAAGAAGAATCTGCTAGTGATTCATTCCCTTATATAGTAAATAATTCAAGATAAGATAAAGAATATCTACAAAAAACTATAATTCTATCTCTTCCTAACCGTTGGATTAGATTGCATTCATCTCAACCGTTAATTAGTATTTTTATCCTATCTGCACAATATCCAATACAAAATAATGAATCTTTGCAAAAAATATAATTATATCTCTTCCCAGCCGTTGGATTAGATTGCATTCATCTTAACATTTCATTAATATTCGTATCCTATCTACATAATATCTAAGACAAGATAAGGAAACTCTGCAAAAAAATCTAACTCTATTTCTTCCTAGTCGTTGGATTAGATTGCTTTCATCTCAATCGTTAATTAGTATTCTTATCTTATCTATAAAATATCCAATACAAGATAAGGAATCGCCACAAAAAATCTAACTTTATCTCTTCCTAGCTGTTGGATTAGATTGCATTTATCTCGATCGTTCATTAGTATTCGTATTCTATCCACACAATATCAAAGACAAGATAAAGAATCTCTACAAAAGTTTTAATTCTATCTCTTGCTAGCCGTTGGATTAGATTGCATTCATTCAAACTGTTCATTGGTATTCTTATCTTTTCCACAACATCTCTATAAATAGTTTATTTGTTCTACTAAATTGAAACCTTCGTTTCATATAACACTCTTTGAAATCCTAAACTATAACACTTTTTTAAACCTATATGAAAAATGACAAGTTCAAAATTTGGTGTAAAGCCTTCAAATACTTCTCGAAATGCATCATATTCAGTTGAAGAAGATCGAGTCTTGTGCTATGTATATCTTAATGTTTCACAACACCCAGTTATTAGTAGAGATCAATCTATGACTCATTTTTGGTCTCGTATCACAACTGTGTACTATCAAATGCTGTCGAATCATATCACCATTGTTCGACCTTGGAGATCTTTATAAGCACGATGATAACCTATAATGACAACTATTGAAAAATTCAGAAGATATGTTCGACAAATTGAAAACTTGAATCTAAGTGGTGCTTCTAGACAAGATATTGTAAATGCTCTATTCATTTTTTTTCTTTGTATGAATTGAAATATGTTTGATTTATACATTAAAATCTAACTTAAGTTATATTGTTGTCTTACAGTTCGAAAAAGTAAAAGATTTACTCAATCAAGATCCAAAATTTTAAAAAAGGTTTCAAATTTGATCATGTACGGTCAATCCTAAAAAATATGAAAAAATATGCTGATATTAGTAAAGAGAAAGCGTCAAGTCATCGAAAACAATCTAAGTGCAATGACATGTTATCGTTTGAATCCCAAAAATCACATAAGTCAATAGGATCATCATCATTTTGTATTGATTTAAATAATGATTTTGAAGTTGAAGATTCATTTGGGATGAAGAAAGAAAAAAAAAAGAAAAAGGAACAAAATGAGGAACTAAAAAAACTTTTTATGTGCATAAATAAAGAAATAAAAGGAATATTTCGTAAAAGTCAATCTCTTTTTGAAAAAAAAATATGAACTTTAGTTGTTACGAACTCAAAATGAGGTAAAAAAATTAGAATTATGACAAAGACGAGAAAAAAAAATTTATGTAAAGATTTGGATTTCATCAAAGATCTAGTGATGTGTGAGGCTTTCATAAATGAACAAATAAAAATTTATACAAAAAGAGTTCAAGAAGGAGAATCTCAAGAAGGAGTTGGCTCATCTAGTAGTCAATATTTTGATTTTGGAGAATATAATGATGACCTTCCAAGCTATTAATTATTTATGTTAAATTAATATTTTCAAATGCTTTAGTTTTACTTTTAATTTGATTACTATAATTTTAGTTTGATTGTAATCTCGAGTCTGATTGTAATTGTAATTTATTTTAATCTGGTTATGATTTTAAATATTTTATTAAATTTTAATTTTCTAAATCAATGTTGTGATTTAAATTTGTTTCTTTTTATTTCAAAGTTACTTTTTATTCTTAACATATTTTATTAATGAATTTATAACACTTATAAATAAAAATTATAAATAAATATTAAAATAAATTTAATATTAATGTCATTTTAAATGTCTCAATGCGATTTTTATAATAATATATATTTTAAGTTTAATTACTTAGTATATAATGTAAATAAATCAAATTGTGAGGACATAAAAGGAATATGTTAAAAAAAATAGACAAAGTTGTCTTTTATAATTTTTAATACATAAATAATAATACACTAAATTTGATATATTACTATTTATTATATCATTTTAGTTTTAAATTTTGGTTTCTTTCTTGGAGTAAATTATTGTTTCGTCGGAGATGGGCTTATCCTCTCATTCATAAACATCTATGGATTTCCAGCACTCATTCCCTTCTAACGTGCCTCTTTATTCAACAAACCACTCACCCTTCTCTTCTAACGGAGCTTGAAGGACAACAGCTGTTGTTACGGCTTGCCAAGATATTGGGGTATCGACCCTTAATCCAACATGGGAAGCCCACACTTCAGGAACTAATTTAGGAGGAGCATAAACCCCTTTAGGATGCAAACTGAGAACCACTTCAGGAATTTATTCAAGACTTTCCTCACTTCAACATGGAGGACAAGGCCTCATCTGAGGCAAGGGATAATGTTCCAGGCTTTGTACTTGGCAACGAAAGGGTTGGTCCACAAACAAGGAAGAGTAACCGATTCATTAGAAAACTATCCAAGTTGTTGGCTGTGTCTGAGGTGACTAGTTTCTTGGTCTGTCACTGAATTCTGTTTGTCTGTTTTTGTATTCTGCTATGCAAATGCTGATTTGCATGTTCTCTCTCTCTCTCTCTCTTCCCCCTTTTTCCAGAAAACAACTTTTTCCCTTCAAAAAGGTTGGAGGTAGTGGAAAGATTGCAATGACGAAGGTGATTATTTCAAAGATACACAAAGATAAGAAAGAAGTCCACATAGTGTAAATAGTGAATATGAGGATAGTGATATTGAATTTCAATCACAAGTTTGTAGTGATGATGAAGCATTTGTTCCAAAGAAGAAATGCATTATCTTAAATCCAAAAATTGATATGAAAGATCTTAAGTTTGAAATTGAGATGAAATTTAAGGATGAGATGCAGTTAAAAGAAGCAATAAGAAATTATGCAATTATAGATGTGATGTTTCAATGGTGAGATCCTGTGTGAGAATGGAGGTAATTTATGAGCCACAATATCCTTTTCAAGTATATGCTAGCTAAATTGGAAATAAGAAAATATGTGTTATAAAGATGGAACAAGCAAGTTAGTAGGAAATAGATAACAAATGAATTCTTACACAAATTTAAGAGGCACCAGAATTGACCTATTACTAAAATAATGGATGATGTCTAAAGAAAATATGCACTTCAGATAACTAAATGCCAATGTTATAGGGTTGAGTAGTAAGCTATTACCATGATACGAGGATCCATGGAAGGTCATTATTTCAAGTTATAATATTATGGACACAAGTTACGATGAGCTGACAAAGATAGACAATATATTATTCAAAACTTGATGAATAATTTGAAAAACCAATGTTCAAAAGGTTTTATTTGATATTTAGTGCTTTGAAGTATGATTTGCTCGATGGTTACAAAAAAATAATTGTGTTAAATGTATATTTTTTTGAAGATATTATTTGGAGGTGCTTTATTGGCTACAATAGGTCGTTATCGATTAAAGTTCAAACGTTATCGATTCTGCTCAATGTTAGCCTATTTTGGACATAAATCTAGCGGTGAGGTATACATGTTGTTAAGTTTGAATTAGTGTTTTATTTATTTAACCTTTTTATTTTACACATGTTTTTAGAAAATAAAAATATTTAAGTAAATATGATAATTAAGGATTTTGTACCAGTGCCAGAACGTTGAAGTTAAACTTAACGTTTTGGGTTTAGTTGATAAATAAAAAACAACGAACCAACCTTAAATCTAATCTAATCATACAATCACTAGTGCTGCTGGTAATTTCTGGTATAAGAAACAATAAACTCACTTTTGAACTACAATTGTAACTAGTGTATTGCTTGTTGACGTCACATGGATCTCTTTAAAGAATTCAGATCTTCTGTCCAATTTTATGGT
>JANTNU010000233.1:4714230-4730543 GCA_024752395.1 Erythroxylum havanense | reverse complement strand
CAATTTAATAGTGAAATTTTTTTAATTAGATTTTTAATTTTTTTATTTAGTTTAATAATTTTTGTTGATAAAAATCATTCAATTTATTAATTAAATGACCAATTTTCATAAACTAATCAATTTTTATATAATAACATAAACTAATCAATTTTCGTTTAATGTTTCTTTTTAATTAAAATTTAATTTTTATAAATAAAGACAATCTTTTTTAATTATTTTTTAAAATTTTAATTTGATTCAATATCTAACTAAATTTTATGATAATTAAATATCTTTTGAACTCTTGAAATCTTAAATTTTTTGTCATACCAGTTTGGCTCGAAATCATAATAATTAAAAACCTAATCCTAACATGAATTTAATTTTAATAAATTAATTCATTAATTTATTTACAATTTAAAATAAACAAGCATCGGCGTCCCGTTGAAACTCTTTTAAATCCGTAAAACCCCTAACGCTCTCAAAAGTCAAAACCCTTGCTCGGTCCACTTCCATTCCTATTACAGCAGTTAAAACGACTGACAAGAGCAGACCTCCTTGTAGAGAGTTGCGCAACTCGTATTCGCTCAAATTCAGTACAGTCGATTGTAAAGAATGCATTATAGGAAGCGGAAGACTGATGGGAAAAGAAGCTCCTTCTCTCGGAATCAAGCGTCTTTCCCTGGTACTCATTGTTTTCTCCCTAGTTTTCTACCCTTTTATTTTTTATTTAGTCTTCTGGGGTGCTTTTGGTTTTTGGACAAGAAGCTGCAGTATTGTTGATACAGTGGGACTGCTTTTTAAAAATCTCAACTTTATAGCCGTTACCCAAGTATAGTTCAATGGTTTTCTGTAGATACAGGGGTGGCAATTTGTATTTTTGCTGTCCTTTTTAGTGGTAAATTTATGGATAAGAAGGAAAGCTTTCATTTTTTGATGAACTATAAGAAGTGCTAATATGGGAATTCAGGACTGAAGAGGCACAAAACGCGTGAGAAGTTTGAGGCGAGTAAGCAAGCCAAAAAGGGACGCTTTGTTGAAGATGAGATTGCCCGTAGCCCATCTCCAAGTTCTTCAGGCACGTGTACCTTCCCTTATTCGTTTTATTTCCGTGAATCTTGGAATTTACCAATATGTTTTAGTTGTGTTTTAATCGACCGTTGTGGGAATGCAACTTAACATAAAATTTTAAATGTAGGGATATGTCTCTTCATAGAGAGTGGTGGAATCAATTACAAAAGTTTTGTAAAGTTGATATTTGAATTTGCTTGTTACAGGTGATTTGGTGGATGAGAAATCTAGTGGCGCCCCTTCAGCAGTTTCAGTGTATAAAGAATCATCAATTTATGATAGCTTGCTAATGACACTACAATCTTCCAATGTATCTCTTGCTGATGCTTACAAGAAGCGGTAAATGCTATGATTTCGTGAATCATTCTTGATTTTCCTTTTCCATTATTTTTAGAAAAAAGGAATTGCTTTTACTTTCTCAGCTATTCTTTTATGCTGCCCTTGTTCCTTTTTGGTTGAATCGTACATGTTATGCTGCTACTTTTCTTCTTTTGTGTGTGATATATTGTTTTTTTCTTATGCACATTGAACATCTAATTTTGATACTTATGGATTTTTTATTGTGTATTTTAATGCATAAAGTATGTTTATTCATGCTGTTGAAAATGACCAACTTCAGACATTTTATAATGCTAATATTTTAAGGTCTGAATGTTCTATACACATATATTACTCATGGAATCAAATGTCAATTGCTAATTATCAACAATTCTTATCAAAATGTCCACAAAGGCGAAGTTTGTACGTGAGATCTGACATGTATTGGCGATTGACATGTTTTTTTTTTCTAATATAGACAGAGAGAGGAAGGAGGAAAAAGTAGCTCAGAAGATGATGAAGATGATTTAGAATCTCTTAGTGCTTCAGAGAATGGAGGTACTGAAGAAGGTAAAAAATTTTATTGTATTTGATACAATTTATTTGTGAAAACCTATAAGTTTCAGTTTCTATTTTCAGGTTTGATGTCCTATCTTTTATCTTCTTTTGACCATGCTAACTTTTTTTCTGACAATTTTGACGATGTTACTGTTGCTTTCATTTTTTAATATAGCTGTCGCAATCTTTAGTATACGTCTATTTTTTGTTTTCCCATCCTCATATTGGAGGAAGAATTGTCAATGCGCTCAATTTTGTTCAAGAATCATTTAATGCCCTAAATGTCTACAAAAAGATCACAGTGGTGCAACATGGTACATGTTACTTCTCACTTTGTAAGACATTCCTTTCTTTGAAAACAATCATTTAACTTCCATTCTTTCCCTAATCTTTGTGTTGTCAGTTCCAAAATTTTGATCTTTAATGATCTTTCCCTGAATGGGATTAACACTCCCAAACAGATATGCAGAAGAGTTTTGATACTGTATCTTTTTGAAATTATGGTATTGGGAAAGGGGGTTGCATGTCTGTATTTTCCCATTGTTTAACTGAAAATTAATTGAGCAACAAACCCATATTTTTTAGTTCCTCTAGGTGAAGGAATGTCCTGTGAATGAATTAAATGATTGTGTTCACCAGCTTGCTCTATGATTGGAGAACAGTTTCTTTTGGATTCAGGATTTGAAAAAAATGAAAGGAAGACTCAGTTGGTAGACTCTCGAGAAAAAAATGATGAATTATTACATAATAAAGTTCCACATAACATTTTTAGCTGTAATCTTTTGCTGTATTTTGCAACTTCTTTTCTGCTTGCAGGAACTGATAATGATTCCCTTAGAAGTGATGATATAGAAAGTAACATGAAAGAGCCTGACAATAAAAACATTGTTGATGAGAATTCTGAATCGGAAAATGATACAGAGGCATCTGACATAGAACAAGAGTGCAATAAGGCAGTTGATACGCAAGCTGCTTTGGATACAGGAATATCGAGAAGGTGCTGTACATTGGTTTTATTGTTTTTGTGGTTTATTACCCATTGTCTTCCAATTCTTACTTTCAGATAGATATCATCTTGTGTGAATGCAAGATTCAGATGTATCTTTACTCTTAAGAAAGAGTTTACATACGAGTGAAAATGGGAAAGGGAAAAACTAAACATCCTAGAAACCTCACTGTTATGGAGATTCAGAAGGTAGAACATATTTTAAGATAGTAAAAGAGACAAATTTATGGAGATTAAGGTGGTGAAAGCATGTTAAGATGGTAAAAAGAGACAAAATTTACTCATTGTTATAGACTTTGGTTATGAGTTGATCAATTCATCATGAAGTAAACATTGCTAGGATCCGTAATTGTCAATTTGGATTGGATTATGTTGCTCACACTAAAACATGAAAGCTTGTAACAAGTTCCTTTCTGCTTTGTCAATTGCATTGATTTTCCGATGTTGAAAATTGCCTGCTTGCCATTGAATTTATTCTTCTTATATTACATGTGATGTATTTTTAATTTCTGACTGAAACTCATCTTTGATAGCTTATGTTCTTGTGTTCCATAAGTTCTCATATTTTACTGTAGTGCTCTGTGTGCAGTCCTTTCCATATCCACTTGGATTACAAGTTATCAGAAGAAGAAGCAAATAATTTGTCAAACAAAAAACAGAAATATAGCTGGGAAATACCTGCTTTTGATATGCCTAATTGCAAATGGACAGGGAGTGGAGATTGTTTCCTAGAGGTGCTTTCTTTTTTTCACTTATCGATGCAGTAACAATGGTTTTCCTTTTTTATTTGTAATTGGCTCGTGAAGAGTGGTGGTAGTGATTCAGAGTTTGGAATGGGGCAAAACAAGATTCTGCACAAATTTGTAATCATGTTATACTGGGGGACAAAGCTTTCCTTTTGTGTCATAGCCTCTTGTTTCCTTTTCAAACGATGTCGATGTTCATCAAACACTTTAATTGATACCAAAAAACAAAATTAAGGTTTTAGTATTTTCTTCTCATCAATGAAGAGATTATCTGGTCAGGGATCTTGCAGGGGGACAGGGTGGTACCTCCAAACTGTAGCCTGTAAGTGGGTTAAAAACATTGTTATTTTCAGGTTATTCCTGGAAAGCTCTTACATTAAAATGGAAGAAGCATGTGGTGTAACTTAGGGCCTTACCCTAGTTTGGAAGCTGATTAAACGTCTCATTCTACCACCATGTCGGAACTGGTTCTATTTAAGCTGTACTTTTTAGTTTTGAGTTTATAATTGAATAAAAATGTTATTACTTGTGCAGAAATCTCACACGGATCCTGGTTATGGTCTCAAGCAAAGTTTATACAATTACTGGCTAGATATTTACAAGATGGCAGGAGGAAAAAATTTTCATTCATCTAAGCAGAGATACTTCTTCTCTCTTTGTAAGCCTCATATCCATAGACACATACTGTTATTCAGTTCTGTTCATTCATTTGTTAGAAAGACAGTACATAATATTGTCTTCTTTAGAATCTGACTGAAGAAACCTGTATACTACAATTAAAGGAATCTGCTTCAGACCAATGATTTGACAACATATGCCTAAAAGTTTTGTCACTCTAATGTACTTGAAAGGCAGAGATGAAGTTATTTTTTTGTGTTTAAATTCTTTACTTGTCCATATGGATGCTGTGTTAATAGAAGAATATTTGATTGAGAACATCTCTTATTTCGCATTGGTGATGAAGAAGAAAATATTTATGTGATGCTGGTGGGGGAGCAACAAGTTCCTTGCCTGGTATTGGCGGCAAAACTTGCTTGATTCGTATGAGGATGACCTCAAAATTTGATATTTTGCTAATGTGGTTGCGATATCATCTCTGTTCGCTTCCTGAAATCCTGTAACTAATTCTGAAGCATTTGCCCATTTCTTTTCATCTTTGCATCACAATTGGAGAATTTATGACATATGTATGTTAATTAGGTTTCTTACAATTTTTATTTTGTTGATAATATGGAATCCTGTTTTAATAGGTAGCAGTTATAGAGATATACTACACTCTAACAAGAAGCCGTTTTATCACAAAGGCTTGGAAGAAGACTCGAGTTTCATGGATGCTTACCTAATGCATTCAGTGCGTGTCATTGCTCTTGTTCCTGAGATAGTTCTTTTCTTATAATTGTGGTGTCTTATACTGAATAAATACAAAATATCATGCAGCTGAATCATATTTTCAGAACAAGAGATCTTGTAAAAAAGAATGATTCCAAAGTGGTCAAGCATAAGGAGAGTTCCAAAGATGAATTTATTGCTGATGATAATTTCCTTGATCATGGTTTTACACGTCCAAAGGTAGTCTCTTGTTTCTATGTATCTGCTTACTACTGCTGAGTACACTTGATCATAGCACTGAATTTGTCCAAAGATACTCCTGTTGAAGAGTCATTTCATATATTTAAGATCATCTTCTCTTCACTTGCTGCTTTCTGTTTTCATGTGGTCCAAATCTAAACTAAACTCTTATGGTAACTGAGCTGGCATTTTTGTGACCATGTTTATTTGTTGAGGACTTATCCCTACTTTGTTAAATTAATGAGTTTGTGAAGTTTCCTTATTGTGAGATTAAACTGAATGTGTTTCCATTGCCAGATTTTCAATTCTTTGTTTAAAAGGATTAGAAACTATATGCATTTACCTGTTTGACTTTGAGATATGTTCCTTTAGAGGTTAATGCTTTGAATTTCAACCTCTGATTTTGTTTTGTACCGCTCTGCTTTCTCAAGTCATGGTATCTCTCTGTTTACGTGGTAGAAATTTATGGTCTCAGGTGCTTATCCTATTACCAATGAGACACATTGCACATCGAATTGTTAAGCGGCTCATAGAATTGACTCCTCAAGCTTACAAGGTATACTTCTTTGCTTCCATATTTGCAAGTGTATCTTTGAGTGCAATTCAGGCAATAACTAATATTAAGTATGACTATATCTTGTCCTTGTTCGAGGAATTTCTAAAAATTCTATTTAAAATCTATTGTGCTCAATTTGCATTGATTTTATGGATGTGTATAGGATTTACAGTCTTCTGATTCATTGAACAAGCACTGGTTCTCTATGTTTATCTTGCTTAGGAGTCTAGATTCTCCATCCTAAAATTTGGTGGGCCATAAATAGAGGGATCAGGGTTGTTTCTAGGGTTCAAGGTGTGGGGTACACAGTGGAACTTACCATCATTCATCTTCATGTTCTGATTGTCACCTAAACATTTTTCTATTTTATTTGCTCGTGATGAGATTCGAATCTCTACACTGTACTTCATTCTTGGCCCAGCTTATTAATCAGGTGTCTTTTTTTCCAAATGTTATTAATGCTGATTTGTTCGAAATTTCTATTTTGATCTATTGATCATATGCTAAGCTTGTATTATTCAGGTTAATGTGGATCACATTGACCGTTTTGTTGATGAGTTTGGAGTTCAAGATGATGAAGAAAATATGGGAAACAAGTCTTCAAAGCCAGCTGATTATCAAGCTCTTTTTGTTGGGAAAAATACTGATGACAACTTTATGCTGGGAATCAAGTTTACAAGGTAAATCACTTTTTTATTGAAGGGTGGCATCTTGTGACGAACTATACAGTTGATTTTTCATATGAGTATATTTATAGACACACACACACATACACACATTTTGAGAAAGGTTCTATGGATTCTTATCATATTTGGTTCGTTTTCTTTAATAATGTCTTTTTTTTCTCTTTTGATTTTTATTTCAGGAAGAGCATAAAGTTATATAGTGATTTTTATTCCTCAGACATCATTATTGCTTCACCTCTCAAATTACATGACGTAAGCTGCTACCTTTACCATGAAAATTTGTGTAGCGTAATGTATTTAGTTCCACATGATTCTTTTGGCATCTGTTGGGTTGTAGATATTTCATATCTTGTGGACATTATTTCTTCACAAGGGTGATTTGGCTTGATCTTTTCTGAAGATGTAACTAATGCCTAGAACTTCTCATCTGTGTTGGTGGCATTCACGCTTTCTGTAAATAAACTTTATGAAATTGGAATTAAACTGTAGATAATATTTGAAATCTGGAGTGCTTTTCATCTGCAATTTGCTAGAAGTTAATTCTAACTTAAATTTATGATTTAGTTACTGCTTGCATGCTATTGGAATAGTAGAAAGCGGCATAGATTTTGTTGTTTCGAGATTCGGGTTCATGCTTAAGCATTTTGTTTTCTTTAATGTAATTTTCCAGCTTGAGACACATAAAATAATAAAAAAAGCTGTGCAACTTTCTACTGCAGTTAACAGAACTTTATTTTTGTCAGAAAATTGCCAAAGCTGAGATCAATAAGGAAATTGATGTTGACTATCTTTCTTCTATAGAGGTAGTTTCTTTGCACTAGTTTGCCTTTAGGAGTATTCCTTTTGATGCTTGTCATTTTTTTGATTTTCTGTTTCTGTTAATTTATAACTAATAGATTGAGTACTTTTCATTGGATGAGCAGGTTCTAATCATTGATCATGCAGATATCATAGCAATGCAGGTAAATCGTGAATCTGGTGATTTGGTTGTTATATTCATCTTGATTTCCAAATATGTTGTTATATGCTGTTTTTCTCACACAATGTGCACCTACCTAGAATTGGGCCTTTCTAACTTCTGTTGTTGAGAAATTGAACCGCATACCTTCTAAGCAGCACGGGACTGACATCATGCGCATTAGGAAGTGGTATGTCTACTATTTATCCTGATCGATGTCATGATTATCAATGTGATGCTTTAGATTTTAAGGTTCATCGTTGTACAGAATCCTTTACAGAAGTTATAGTTGTCATATTTTTCTTTGTAGCTTCTTTAAACTATTAATTCATTGATGCATGCTTTTCTTGTTTAGGTATTTGGAAGGGCATGCAAAATTTTATCGGCAAACTATACTTCTAGGTTATTATGTTAATCCAGGTAATTCTATCCTCTTCTTTTTCTCTTTCAACTATTGGATCTAGACATCAGGTATAGGAAGTCCCAAGGCTTTTTCCAGAAGTCTTACATGTAAAACTATGGCATTAATACAGAGCAATTGACAAATTATAGAGATTAAGTTTTTCATTGGTTTTACACCTCCATTTTTGTGCATGTACATCACAACATCTATGTTTCTTTTGCCTTTCTGAGAATGCTGCATTTATTTCTATTTCTTGCTACTTCTGCATGTTTGCGTTATTAAAAAGTTACTAAGGCAGGGCAACTGGTACTTTTCCTAGAATCCGCATTGAGACCAATTATAATCAAGTTTCTTTTTTGTTTCAGACATTAATGCTCTGTTCAATCATCAATGTGTTAACTACCAAGGAAAGGTACGTTTTTTGTTTCCTCCATTTGCTAAATCTTCCAGCTGCATACATCTGGACCATAGGAGATAGAGCTAGAAGTTGTTATTTAAGGGCAATGAGGGACTATATAATAGCTGAATTCCTGCCAGTTTCATAGGACTGGCTTAGCTTACAAAGATTGTTGTCTTTTAATGCATTCACTTCCGCTCTTAAATCATGTCTCTCTCCCTGTGTTTCACATATTACTTGGGCTAAAATACTCATGGATGGGTTAGAATTCAAGTTCACTATTATCTTTAGTATAATCAAGTGTACCTTATATATCTGATTCAGCAGTGTATGTAGTTGTATCAAGTGAAAACCATACGTATCCTCAGTAGCTTACTCCAGTCAACTCTTTTGTGGTGTTCTGAAAATTTTCACCATTGCACACTTCATTTCTCAAGAGTATGCCTAAAGTGTTATTCTTGTGACACCAGTCGAACTATTTTCTATCAGATCTACTAACTATAAATATGTGAATCAGAATGGACCTGGCTCGTTTTGTGCTGATTGCATATGGCTTAAGCCATGGTTTTGTACATGTTGAATGAATATGCACAATATTTCATCCATATTCTAATGAATAAACAACATCCTCATTACTTGGTTCAAATGTCTAACAAAGTCAAAGGGTTAGCTAAAACTATTTTTTTGATGATATTAATAGGTAAAGTTGACGTGTGAGTATAAAGGCATGCTTCCCAAAGTCTTACTTCAAGTGCGACAGGTATGTTCAGTTTACTTGTTTAATCTACAGTATGTCATTGGTTATTCATTCACTTTTTAGACTTTTTGACAAATAATTTCCTAGGGGCATTAATTGTCAAACGCAAATTCATTATGTGAAACTAAACTGAAACTAGTTTATAATTCTAAACCTTGGCATTGGCTACATGTATCCTCTCTCTTAATTCTAAACCTGGGCATTGGACGATAACATTAGTGAGATTGAAGTATGAGGCACCTTTTTTCAGCCAGGAAAATGTTTACAGATATAATTACTTTCTGGATTTCAATAATTGGACAAGATAGATGTATCAGAAAAAAGATCACCAATGCATGCGTTGCATCATGGGTGCATCCGTGTGTCTCATGTCTTGCTATATGCATACATTTCCAATGATCAAACACGTCTTTTATAGTGCATTACCCTGTAGCTTCTCAGTTCATTAAGACATAGTCTACAATATTTTGGTTTTCAGTTCCCTGATTTCTTACTTTGGCTAGTAATATGACCAATGCATGAAGCCAGTAATTTTACGTATGTAAGTGTTAATCTTTTGCGAATATTGACTTGCCACAGATTTATGAGCGACTTGATGCAAGCTCGGTGATCGATGCTGATGATGCTCGACTTGAATATTTTACTAAGAAGGTTGTTACAAAATTTACAGTTCGACAGAAAAATGTTATCACACTTTCCTCCTTCTGGTTAAGGCCATAAAAAGAAGATTTCTGCTTTCTTAACCTTTTCAAAAGCCAGACTTGTTCAGCTTCCTTTTTAACTGGCTATTTAAACATCCTGTCCTTCATATATTGGAAGCTCTTCATATAATTTTCTTTCGGGGTTTAATATTAGGAAAATGTAAGGATTGGGGAGAAAATTCAAACCATTATGTGGTTCATGACAAGATACTCTCTCTTTTATGTGTACAGGTGTTTCCAAAGATAAAGGATGCTAGCCAGGTACATGTTCAGTGTTGGAAACCATTAAATTAACCCTACTGTGTTTGTATGCCATGATTTAACATTTTGTTTCAGGGGGGAACTATGCTATTCATTAGTTCTTACTTCGAATATGTGAGAGTTCGCAACTTCTTGAAGTCCCAGAATGCATCCTTCTGCCTTCTTTCAGAGTAGGAAACCATCTTTCTACCCTTTAATCATCATTTAGTTTCCATGTATTGTTCTCCCTTGTTTTTTTTTTTCTATTTTAGGGTATGCTTGTCTTCAAATGTTATATTCACTCTTTTGGAATTTTGAATTACCACTCTCTTTCTTTTCAGATACACCAAACCAAGTGATATATCTCGTTCACGAGTTTGGTTTTTTGAAGGAAAAAGGAAAATCATGCTTTACACCGAGAGAGCTCATTTTTACCACCGATATAAGGTACTTTTGAACTGCTGTTACTCCTGCCATAGATCTAGAAAGCTTGTAATTTTTCTGCGTGGTGTCTTTTTAAGTCTGAACATTTACCTTATTTGTGACTGAAGTTGTAACACGTTTGTTTATCAATTCTTTGTGAAAAGATTCGTGGTATTCGAAATTTGATCATCTATTCTCTCCCTGAAAGGAAGGAGTTCTATCCCGAGGTGAGCATTCTTCCTGTAATAGGTTACATTGACCATCATTGGTCTTCTGACCTAGTGATGGATTCTTCTTAATTTATCTGTACACTTCTCTTTCTTTGTTGCAGGTGCTTAACATGCTTGATGGGGCACATGACACTGACTGCACAGTTCTTTTTTCTCGATTTGATCAGCTTCGGGTAATAGCTTAAAACTCTTCTGTTGATTTAGTCTGCAATGATCATATTGTTTGGTTAGCTCCCTCGGAATGTACCAGATACTTGTAATATTTTATCCCGTCCTGGCTATGTGTTATTTACGTGGATGCGCTGTAATTCCTATCTTGGCTGTCTTAGCTGGAGAGAATTGTTGGAAGCACTTCTGCCAGAAGGATGATCACTTCTGAAAAGAACATGTTTGTGTTCTGTTGAAAGACTCTGTTGAAAGACTTGTAGCACTTCTGCCAGAAGGATGATCACTTCTGAAAAGAACATGTTTGTGTTCTGTTGAAAGACTTGTATGCGTGCCTGCAATTACGATCTGGTCGTCTGTCTGAGGTGAAATGAAGATTATAATTTATGCAGGCTGCCATTGATTGGAAGAAAACCAGTTAAGAGAGGGAGTGTTCACGATCACGGTATGCTTGGAATGCTTTTTCTCGTCGGGTTTAAAGCAGCTTAAGTAAGAGTCTTCAAACTTCAAGCATCATATTGATGATCTCTCTGTGGATGAATGGAATAACAATGGCTGATATACATTGTTTAACTATGTATTTGATATCTTCTTTTGCTACGCCCTTGTAAGAATAGCCATTCCTTCATATGTCAGCTCCTGCTTCAACCCTCAGCTTGGCTGGTGGGAATCAGTTTTGTTTTTATATTAAATTTTCCTTTTTTTAATTTATAAAAAAGCTGATTACAGAATTCTTGTGACTCCCCAGTTCCTATCAATTTACTTTTAGATTCTTAGTTAAATTTGTAAATCGTACAAATAACTAATAAAACATCAAATCGCAGTCACAATCTCATACAAAAACGCATAAACTTCTCAATTCAATTCCAGGTCTTGGATTGAATATCCAATACACACAAGATCATGAAAATGCGAATTTATATGGTGAAGGAACCCTTTTTACTCTCCACTGGCTCGCTCTTAAAACCTTTCAAATGAAGGAATCTCCTAATGTAAAGTTCTCCAATGCATAGATAAAGGCATGAGATACGCCCAAAAATCTTCTGTCCATTTTACCCTGTCCTATCCTGTCCACTTTGCATCTGAGTCGTCCACTCATGTGGACAAGATAGGACAGGATAAAATAGACAGGAGATCAGCCCTTATGAGATACATATCTATTATCTACTACAGAAATGGAAAGGGCACACGATTAAAAAGTAAAAATAAAGTTGAGGTTTAAAATTGGACTAACAAAAAGAAGACAACTTAGGAACATAATCAGTGGCTAAATTTAAATAGATGAAAGGCTAAATCTAACACTTAAAACATGGTTTGAAGGCTAAATTCCTGAAATCAAGATACTTTGATGGCTAAAAAAGGGTATCTAAACCTTTTTCTTCCTTAACATGTTACCTTTCTAGCAACTTTTTCCACCACATAATTTCATCTTTTGGCTAAAGAATTATTATTCTTTTTATAGTTTGCACAAAACTATTCAAGTTACAAAAGTCAGGAGAGAGTCATCGATTGTAAGTAACCTTCCTCCGTGATCATTCAATAACAAAAGAATAATCTTACCAGTTTTTGAAGGCTCGTACTCATGTTTTCAACAATTTTATGTATAGATTGGGATCACGCTAAATTGGTTTCTTCTTTCTTCTTTTTTTTTTCCTTACGAAGTGTCTTAATAGGATCTTAACTATGGAAACTTGGAAAAACACCTTTAACCCATTCACACCTAGCTTAATCCTTGCTCAAACTGGGTAGATCATTTGTAGGAGTCAAAGCTCTAGCCTTAAAAGAATAAGAATGGTTTAAAAAAAGTGCCTAAAGAATGTTAAAAGTTATAATTATTCTTAATGTAAATCGAAACACTTCAATGGACCTTATTAACTCTTTAATTCTCATTATTACATATAGCCGTTATCTTTCACAAGAAACGTGAAAATCTCCATCTCTGTGAGTTGTTAGTGTCCTGTAAGAAAGGGACAATGAGGTCATATGAACATGCAACTAAATGAATGCACGCAGAGCTGCATGCAAAGCGAAGTGACCAATGATATGGGAATATTCAAACACGATCCCTGTGAAGATATTTGAAGAAAAAGCTTTTGGTTTTCTTTTTTTTTTTTTTTTCAATCTTAGTTGAAGTTAACGAGGAGGAAGTTGCATGCAACCCTGCATGAGTAACTACTGCTATATCTACATTCTTGAATGTAGCAGACGATTTAATATTATGGGGTGAGGAAGGAGGAGATTAAGTGGTGCGTGTGGAGATGAGTGACAGATACAGAGGGAGAGAGAGAGGACCAGGCAAAGACAGTAAATTACGCCGCTTTGAACAGCAGGTTCCTGATGCTTTAATGGCGGCCCTTAGTTTCTGTATAATAAACAAACACAAAAGGGTCTGGTCATTATTTATAATCACAACTTGACCGCCTTCTTTTTCTCTTTTCCAGATACTAAGCTTTTCTGTCAGGATTTGACTCTTTTGAGTCTTAAATTAGCTGCCATAATTATGTAGCTATTGCCTGAAACAAAGTCTAAATGTTTCTGGGGAAGAAAGCGTTTCATTACTACTCTCTTTAAACAATTTTAATAAATGCCAACTGCTTTGAGTCAGTCAGTGTTTCGACTGGTGCTGGTGTTTCTGCTTTCTCTTTCAGTCATATCACATACGCAATATCTGATCTAAACTAGGGCAGACAAAGATATACCATTCTTGAAAAGTAATATTACGATTATACTAATAGTTGAAACTTTTTCCGTTTAGAAAACACAAGCGTGCATATCAAGTAAATAGGAACATAGATCGAAAAAGTTTGCGGCAGCTACGTAGAAACTATGTCTAATAGTAATCTAATCACCATCCGATTCTAGTCTTTGGACTCTCGTGTTATGAATGCACTTCCCTCGCTCATTTAGGAGCCAAACCCCCCTCGATCTCCACCTATATTTATGTGCGCGTGTGACTGTGTTTACACTTCACAGGACACTGACCACAGATTTTTGTTTTCTTCCTAGTCCTTGTTGAAGTATATCTAATCTCACACTCGTCTCTCTTCAAGGTTGTAGGAACAGTACACTCATGGTATCACACTTTGTGTTCTTTAAGCTTGTTCTTTTAAGGTAAACGTATGCATGTGCGTATCTCTTTCAAGTGCTCATTTAGTCTGACGTTTCTCTCTGGTTCATTACAAGGCACATATACTAAGGGGGTCGATGATGGTTAGAGGTTGGAGATGTCTTGATGACCGAACACCTGGAATGATGCTTCTTTTAGTTAGTATATTCAGTTCTCTACTAACAGTTCTTCTAGGTATCATCTGTCCCCCCTGTGCTTGTTCTTATTTTCATGACGTTTACTTGTGAAATGAAAGTTATTAGAGGAAAAATGGAAGATGATGGAACGAACAGGTCTTGGCAATGAGAAGTCTGTCAAATTCGACATTATCATATAATTCAGACGAGTTTACACTTCGTCTGATAAACTCAATCCATGCATGTCTACATGATACAGATGAGTAGGACATTGCCAAGTGTTGTCTGTAGCAGATAGTGTTGGTTCCAGTTTAAGGCCCTTGATCCCTGAATTTTAAAAGTTGCTTTGATTAGTTAAATTGTCCAAGTTCAATGACATCAATTCAGGTTTAGATCACAAAGCATAATAAGTTCGGAGATGGGAATTGTTGGTTGTGCAGGCTTTGTTATGAAAAACAGAAAAAAAGAAAAAAGAGTTCATTTCCCAGATGACCATGCATGCACGCAAACTATCTAGTATTCTTTTTCTTATGTTTAATTGAAGTTTCTTCATTTTGGCTATGGTTTTAAGGTTAAAGTTTTTGGCTTTTGTATTTGGAAAATGAAATAATTAAGTTACAGTAACAAATGCAGTGTTGGAGTTATTTCATGGAGAAACAGTAGTTGTTAGCCAGGAGGTCGCCATTAAAGGACTAGCGTTTTCCAAGGAAAACAACACTCTCTCCGCTAGGAAGCTCCTGCAGTCTACAGGTAAATTGAAACATCTCTTCTTTTAAGCATCAATAAGCAACTCATTTCGACCAGGCCAGACTATATATACACCTTTTGTTGCTCATGTTCACTGATCACTGAACTTGCCAACGGGTACATACTGATCACTGAACCTGCCATTGGGTACATTCATTCTCGCACAAATCTTCATTGATCTTCTAATTGCCATCATCATGCAAGGGGACTGAAACTGCAAAATTCTTGGGTCTCATTCTCTGATTTTGACACTGATGAGCTGTAACTCTGTGCCCTGTAAACAGATTATGGAGATGCAAACCGCATCGGCACCACTTGCTCAAGGGATGATATAGCAATATATCAAGGCTCAGCGTCACCACTTCCTAATGGAATCCCATCATTCAATGTTCAAATACTGAATGTATGTGTCTCTGGTTGTAGTATGTCTAACATTCACGTTAGCTGTGGATGGTTTAGTTCAGCCCGGTTGATCAATCCAACCGTGTTTCGCCGAGTTGAATATGATGACTGCCTTGTCAATGATGGCGAGGCTCTTGGCCCTGGAGAAATTCTCTCCTTCCAGTATGCCAACAGTTTTCCCTATCAGTTATCAGTCACATCTGTAACTTGTTGCTGAGGCAACTTATAGCTGCTTTAAACCCAATTACTATGAATCCAGAGCTTCAAAACTTATTGCAGGAAGTCATAGATTATGCTTGTAGCTGGGTTGGCTTGACTCTATGAACTAAAGAAATCGAACAGGTTATGCCATACAATGACTGGCTCAAAAGTTAATGTGATGTTGGTAAAGATAGTCACAAGGGAATATATGACTCTAGTATAAAGCACATGTGCTAGTCTATGATGCATAATGTGCTAAGCTAACTAATGCACCATTCCCAAACTCAGAATATGCAGAAATCTAGCTTACCAAAGTTCTCTGCTAATCTAGCTCAAATTGCATCTTTTATTTATCAAATGCTTCAGAGGGTCTTGACAAAGAAGAGAGTCTTAGCTTTTCGTTATCATAATAAACAAACTGAAAGAACTAACGCTTTCTTAAGCCACAGTAATTTCCTTTCCCGGTAGAAATAATATCAATACAGAAAGGAAAACGAACTCAATCCCTATGATCAAAAGAAGTTTTCTGCAAGAAATGTTTGGCATTCACAGCTTATTCAATTCTAGTACCAACAGTGGAATGTTGATACTGAATGCTAGACATTGGAAGTTTTGAGTGCTCCAGATTTCCATCCTAATATCCATAATCATAACTCAGATACACCAACCATGGCATACAGCACCTGAGAAACTATGTACAAACTGCCCCAAAGATAACAAGGAGAAGGACTGCTGATACAGGGTTCTTAATCAATTCGACTATGGGCTGTAAACACAGCACCTGTACTTGCTTTAAGTGTATACAGGGCTTATCTCCTTATATTTTCCCAGAATTCTTCCATCAATGCCCCTTCAGGACCTAAAGTTTGATCACCCATCCCAGCGGAAGCAAAACACCCAGAGAAGCAGCTCCCATCACCACAAATCTCGAAGGCCCATTTGAAAAAACTTGAAAAA
>JANTNU010000233.1:4563413-4575051 GCA_024752395.1 Erythroxylum havanense | reverse complement strand
TGTTGTTTTTGCTGATCCTGGTGTTGCCGAGAGAGTTGTGATGGAAAAGCACCTCATAGATGGTAGAAACGTAAGTTTTAGGTTAAATTCTCATAATTTGAATTCGGAATAATGATAGTGATAACTGTTTTCTTATCATTGACATGTTACTGGCTACTGGCTTTAATTGTTTAGATGCCATAATTTTATTTACTTCCATTTTATCATTTTGTTGAGAATGAACAGAAGAAATCACTCAGAAAAGTAGATTATTTGTTGAAATACTGAATCAATAGCTTAACTAAACGGGGAACTGGAGAAAATCAGTGAAGGATTATGTAAAGAGTGAAAGTTAAAACTTTTTTATTCTTATAGTTTGAAGTAAGCCTCGCTGGAATGCTTGATCATGCTGATTAATACAGATCTTGACAATGTTTGTGATGAAAATACTGAGAAGCATGCGTTTAATATTCAGTTTCCAATTTATGAAGCGTTATTCTTAGATTGCAAACACAGACTTTTGTGGTTTTGGTTTGCTAATAAATGTTGGACTAAGAGCTCCACAATTTGTGAGCTCGGTTTTGTAAACATCTGTAATGGTGTCTGTTTTCACTGTTACGCTTTCTCTTTCAGGTTGAGGCAAAGAAGGCAGTTCCTAGGGATGATCAGAACCTTTTGAACAAAAACATTAACAGCATCTATGGATCACCTGGTCATGCACGCACAAAGAAGATATTTGTAGGAGGTTTAGCACCAACGGTCACAGAGAGTGATTTTAAGAAGTACTTTGATCAGTTTGGCATAATTACAGATGTTGTGGTCATGTACGATCACTATACACAAAGGCCAAGAGGTTTTGGTTTTATTACTTATGACTCGGAGGAAGCAGTTGATAGAGTGTTGCTCAAAAATTTTCATGAACTGAATGGTAAAATGGTTGAGGTAAAGCTAGCTGTACCCAAAGAATTATCTCCTGGGCCAACTCGAGGCCAATTTGGTGTATTTAATTACAGTAGTCCTAGCCGAGTCAGTAGCCTTCTCAATGGTTCCACTCAAGGATACAATTCAAATGCAGGGGGAGGATATGGAACTAGAATGGATGGTAGGTTTAGTCCTGTTACTGTTGGTCGCAGTAGCTTTTCTCCATATGGTGCTGGTTATGGCATAGGTGTTAATTTGGAGCAGGGTTTGGGTACAAGTTATGGAGAAAATTCAAGCCTTTCTTTGAACCTTGGCTATGGACGACTGAGCCCTTCATTGAACGGAAATACAAGCAGGTATGATAGTCCATTTGTGTATGGCGTAGGCAATGGTGGGAATAATTCTGTGTTAAGTTCAACTGCTAGAAGTTTGTGGGCTAATGGAAGTATTAATCAATCATCACACTCCATCAGCCCTAATGCTGTTATGGGTTCTGGGGGTGGGAGTTCAGGGATGAGTTCCTTTGGCAGTATAGGAGCACTCTGGGGATCCACAGCTCATCCTGGGCAAATTGGAGGTGCTGGTGCCAGCTATGGCAGTGGCAACCTTGGTAATGGCAATGCAAATTCCAATGTTGGTCTAGGACTGGTCGGATATGGAAGAAACAATGGGACAAGTGTTGCATCATTGGCATTTCGTGGAACTCCAAATGGTGGTTATGACAGAGTTTATACAGAAATCAATGATGATGGTCTATTCTATGGAGACCTCACTTGGCCATCTTCACCCTCAGAGATGGAGCGATCTGCCTCATTTGGCTTTGGGCTTGGAAATGCAGATGTTATGACAAGAAACACTGCTGGTTACATTGGCGGTTACAGTGTTGCCAACAGACAATCAAATAGTGGTAATTTAAATTCTGCTAACAACTACCAACTCCTTTTATGAGACATAGAAACCTTTATACTTCCTTTTTCATCTTTGTTTGAACTTCATTAGCATATGATTGTCAAAGGTAACAATAAACGGTCTGAGCTGATGGAGTATCCTATGTACAAAATAATGTCAAGCACTACGATCCATTGCATTGAATCTTCTGATTAGAAGTCTGTTATAATTTCCTATTTAATATTGTGGCTAGGTGAATAATGCAGTGATTCTGTATTTTTGCTCCGTGATGTCTGTGTACAACATTGCTGAAAGGGCATTTGGTCTGCAGTCATATGGCATTAGATGCTCTCTGACTTCACATTATGGGAAAACTTACTCGTTACCATTTACTGAAGAATGAACTGGTTTCTAGCAAATATTTCATTTGGTGAACTATGTACTAGAAGAATGTAGCTGTAAGCTTGCCATCATTAAGCCTTTTGTGATTTCAGATAAAGACCATATTCTATGCCTAATTACTATGTGGAGATTAGGTATAGAAGATTCTGTTACTGCCTTTGATGCTCCATTACCTAATTTTTTTGCATTCATACTCAAAAATTGCCCTTGTTCTTTCTTCTAAAGTCGTCCATTAGTATGATCGTTCTTTATGTACTCACAAGCTTGTGGTCTTTATTCGTTTCAGGAATTGCTGCATAGGATGATGATATGAATTTCACAAAGTTTGTCATAGTTCAAGCTTCTCTGGTGATGTGAATTGCTGCATACAATTTACTGATCCAGATGTTTTAGTTTGTATCTAAACGTGATTAGGGCTAATTGGTTTGCCCGTTTCTGATGAATTTGCCATAGAAAGCAGTCACAAGGACTTCCATATAAGGTTTGGGCTTTGAGGTTTTTTCTGTTATAGGTTTTCTTTTTTGCAACTTCGTTCATATGTAAAATCAGATTCTGGGTAAGCAAGAGTTCCTGTTTCTATGTATCTTTTAGTGACACAGTGATACAAAACAAACCTTAAAAAACAGGCCTTTTGTGTTTAACTTTCCAACTTCTTCTAGGTGTTTCATGCAGCAAAACTGCTGGTTCTTGTCAAAGTATGCTGTTCTGTCAGACTCTTCCTTTGTAGGGATTGTATGTACTGTACAAGACGTTTGATGGATTCACTAGTGAATAAATTACTACATTATAATCTTCATTTTCATAATTATCTGACAACTAAGCTCGTTGCGGAGATTCTCATTTACTTGTTCTTAAATTTCTGACACGTTCTCAAAATTAGATTACCTGTTCCACTTTTGCTGTTCCAATTCTGTTCAAAGTTATCTTATCCACACATTTATGTGGGACCTATATAAATATGTAGATGAGATAAGTTGAAGGAACATTGGATCAACAAAAGTGAAACAACATACACCTTCCCCTATTTTTGAGGCTTGGGAATAAAATGTTGAGCTTAAAGTTATAAGGCTTTAATTGCATTATAAATATAACAGACTAGCAAATATCGATAATATACAATACTGGTTAAATTATTTTTTAAAAATTATAAAAAAAGTTCGTTAATTTTATAATTAAATTAGAGAAAATATTAACATTTTTAATTAAATCGAACTAAAAGTAATATTAAATATTTTATTTATAAAACAAAATATTTATTTTTTAATCATTGAATTTAAGATATATAAACATAAAAAATATATTTTTCTTCAAATTTTCTTAATCTAATATTTTCGTGTGCGAGTCAAAACAAAATGTAGAATGTTAAACTTTGTGATCATCTTCGTACAAGAACTCAATATGGTATAAGATAGTCTTATAACGTTCCTCAATCGATATATAGATATCGATCAACCCATACAATATGATTTATATATATACACAGCTATTCCAATCTGCATTAGCTTTCTGGCAATTCTAAGATTAGCTGTTGAGTTTAAGATCGATGTGATGCCTAATTAATTAAGATATGCATCTTCATAACATACCTGTTTACATGTGCCAAAGCTTCCTTCGTTGTTCCTTCCTTTTTGGTCGAATCAAATGACCTGATCGAGGAATAATCGTGTTTGAAGTAATCAAGAACTTGTTTGATTTCTATTCTTGTTAAACACCAAGTTGATATATAAAAACAAAGCCTTTGCTGCAAATACCATAACTTGGCTTTATTTGGATTTTGTTAAATCCACAAAGTTGTTATTAATTCAAAACAACCTTCCTAATTAACGACGACGACGACGATAACGATAACGATGACAACAATCAGCATGAATCTCGATAGTATGTGAGATTTGGGACCTTTTAAATCGTCTCGTTAAAGTTAAGCATAACACACTACATCTTTAAGATTTTAAATTAAAAAATAATATAAAATTTAAAATTTTAAAAAAAGTTACGTGTAATTTTTACTTTCATAAAAATCATTTTTATTAAATTTTTGTTAAAAATAACGATAAAATACATATAACTCCTCAATTTGACTAAAACTTAATTAAACTTGACTCAGGCTGATTATTCTAGTTAATTATAGTAAATTATTAACTTAATTCAAGTTTAATTTGAATTTATAAATTATTTTATATATTAAGCAAATTTTTCGTCATTTTTAAATTAAAATTTAAGATTTTTTAAAAAATCATAAATTATTTTTTAAAAATTTTAAAATTAAATTAAGACACAAAAGAATACTTCCTATTCTTAAAAAGGATAACTGGAGTCCAACATTTTGTACTTTGCGTATACAAGTTGCTTAAAGAATGATAAGACAAGCCACGTTCCTAACATGGGGAAGATTTGGAACGTGCATGAAAAGAGTGGTGAAGTACCTCTTTTGTCCATGAACGTGTGTGGTGCTCATGTTCGTCACCTTTATCCTTAAAACAGATTTAATAAATAAGCCACTAAGAAGAGCTTGAAGGTCACTTTCATGGCTGCCAAGCTTCTTCTTCAACCTCTATAATTACAAAACACTGTAATCTTTTGTTGTTATCTTTTGTATTTATCTATTTTGGTGGTCCATGTCCATCCTCTTCTTTTTTACATAAATGGAATCCTACTCTGTTACCTAGTTGACTTGCCTAGATTTCATTTTCAGTACTCGTGCCAGCTACGGCTTGGAGTCTTGGACCCATCGGAGGGAGACATGCCAGCCACTAATTAGGAAACATCTCACTTTTTGTCATTAATACGATAAGTCGGATCAATATAAATTATTAATTTAAATTAAATTTAATTATATAAGTTCAAGATTAAAAGTCACACAGGGTAATCATATAAACAACGGTTGATTAGTTCCTATGCAATGTTCATATTTTCTAAATTTTGTTATTAATTTTTAATCAAAATTTAATGGGGCGCTTGGTTGATGGGTTCATGAAAAGGTGAGTAAGAAATGAAAAGTAAGTGAATAGTTGTTGATTATTATTATAGAGATGATAGTTTGATATTCCACTTTTAAGGAATCCTCTACACCTCTAGTTATTAGAGGAATGAAACTCATTCTTTAGTAGTGACTCTTTTTTATAAAATATTTTTAATATTAATTAATTAAATGCAATTAATTAATTAAAATAGAATTAATTAATATATAATTAAGTGAATTAATATTATTGATTAATTTATTACATTATAATTAATTAATTATATTATAATTAATCAAAATATAATTCATTCATTAATTTAAATATTGTAATTATTAATCAATTATATTAATTAATTAATTACAATATTTTAAAATATAACTAATTAAAATATAATTATTCGTTAATTAAAATATTGTGATTAATTAAATAATTAAAATATAAATATAATTTATTAATTAGTTACATTATAATTAATTAAAATATAATTCATTCATTAATTAAAATATTGTAATTAATCAAAATATTGTAATTAATTAATTACAATATAATTAATTAAAATATAATAAAATTTTATTTCTCAATATTTTTTACAAACCAACCATTGTTAATATTAATGGTAATCATTCATTCCTCTTAACCAACCATTATAATTATAATGATAATATTTATTCTTATTCCTCGTTATATTTATTCTTATTTCTATTACCATTTTCTCATGCGAACTAATCGTCCTCTAAAAAAAACTATAAATAATTTTAAAAATAATATTAATGTTCAGTGAGTTTTTCTAAAAAAATTAAATTGCAAGGAGGTGTATATGTGCTAAATAATGAAGTTGACTTGATAATTAAAAGTAATTAACAAATGTTTATGATTACATGTTCAATGGATTAAAAGAAGTAAGAGATCTGTTCAATCACATATGCTGATATGCAAATGCCTAAATAATATAAAATCCCTATTGAACACATGAACTACAACACTTTCCTTTAAAATAAAAGACTAAAACTCCAAATAATGGTCAAGTTGGAAAATAAGAATGGAGTTAAACAATCATAGCAATAAAACACACATTCTGTAACACTTAACCCAAATTTTCTTAATTAAGTTTAGATTTGAGCTGCTCAAGTTCAGATCTAACTATTCTAAATAAAATGACGTTTTATTTAAAATAATTAAGTTTCAAGTCAATATAAACCTACTACCCTATGGACGAGTTTATTGAAAACAATTAAATTTAAGTCCATTGATACGTAAAATTTTAGTTTTTTTGTTCTTTATTTTCAATATTTATTACTTAGAAATGGGCCAAGTTCTTTTGTTAATTATTAGTTTTGAAGTTCCACTGAACAACAAATATAGTGAGTTACGAAGAATTGAAGCAAAACGCTAAGCCTTCTCCTTTCCTTATGGATTGTACAACAGAATAACGGTGAAAGGACTTGGACTTGAACATGTAAATCTTCAGTCTCTTTCAGGTCAATCACACCTTGTCCACTCGTTGAAATCATCTCCTTCTAGAATCAAAGAAGGATGTCCATGGAGTGAAAGAACTAACAATGTAGAGGAAGAAACGCAAGGAATGATTGACAGAAGAACATGCAAAAGAAAAAGATGCAAGCCTGCGTTTACAATATTATAATGGATTTAAGATGAACAACAACCCCCTGCATTAGCTTCTGGTTTTGTTTCTTCATGGCTTTAAGATGAACAACAACCCCCTGCTTTAGCTTCTGGTTTTGTTTCTTCATTAATGTCTCCACTTTCTCCCTGTAAAACCACGGTTTTCCCGTCTCCCATCGAGGGGGCATCCTGTTTCTTGATTTCTTGAGATGACATAACCTTCCGGCTTAATATGTTGTAGATCTCCTTAACAACCGTATGAAATGCTGTAACTACATTGGAAGAATCAAGAGCCGAAGTTTCTACGAAAAAT
This sequence comes from Erythroxylum havanense, assembly GCA_024752395.1. Classification (NCBI taxonomy): domain Eukaryota; kingdom Viridiplantae; phylum Streptophyta; class Magnoliopsida; order Malpighiales; family Erythroxylaceae; genus Erythroxylum; species Erythroxylum havanense. Next base: position 4,567,965 of record JANTNU010000233.1, on the reverse strand, counting down.
AAACCCTGTGCCTCTGCCAAGGCCTTGCCTTCTGCTGTTGGTACCTCTCTGGCATCCTTGAGATCAGACTTGTTACCAACAAGTATCGTCACCACATTCATGTCAGAGTGAGCTGCCCAATCAAGAAAGGAATAAGCTGATTTCTGAAGCATCCATGTGCATGCAACAAATGATACGAAGGAAAAGCCATCATGAAATAATTTTCTACAAGATGGTTATCTAAGAAATAAGTAAACGTAAGGTGTAAATGAGACATCTCGTGTAATTCACCTCAAAGTCTATAACAGTGTCTGTATGATACATGTATCAATTTGAAGTCATTCTATCAAAATTATTGACGTCACGATTTAAATGGAAGTAAATATGTCAAACAATTGTAAAGTAAGTCCTATTCTATTCATGAAAGACCTAATAGTAGTTGAATTCTTTCAAATCAAATGTAAATCATGGAAGAGTATTGTTTCTAGTCCAAACTATTCACCATAAACAAAATTATTTATGGCATAAGTGCCTCTGGCATACAAGTGAAGGGGTCGACAGAGCTCAGCAAACAGGCATTAGAAGTTCCAAAGATTTCTAAGCAATTCATTAATAAACTCAAAAACACCATACTACTTCCAACGTCAGATTGGGCAAGAAGTCTGCAGAACTTTTAATTCATAGGCCTGACTTTATTCAGTGTACTGTGTACTATCACTAAATCATGATAGTTAGTCCCAATTAAACATCCTCCAGGAGGACATAATATAAGAAGGAAAGGGAAAAGTAAGGTGTAAAAATTTAGCAAAGCGGTAATGTCCCTCTTACTATGAAGTTCATTAAGCCATCTGCCAATGCTATCAAATGTCTGGCGTCTACTGATGTCATAGACCAATAGAGCTCCTACAGCACCTCTATAATATGCAGATGTAACAGCCCTAAATCGCTCCTGACCTGCTGTGTCCCAGATCTGTGCTTTAACTTCCTTTCCATTAATATCCATCTTTTGAGTTTGGAATTCTACCCCTATTGTTGACTTGGAATTGGGATAGAACTCATTCCTGGCAAATCTGGCAAGCAAATTTGACTTTCCAACTGCAGAATCACCAACTAAAACAATCTTGAATAGGTAGTCCTCTGTTGTTTCCTCCTCAGATTGAAAAGCCATCTTCCAACCTTCACAGAGTTGTCTCTCTATATAAGCATAATAGTGATGGCTGGTTACATGTGTTCAATGAGAACAAAATACTGACTAGAAAGTATCAAACTCTTCCCTGGCCAATTTAAAGAAATGGGTTAGAGTATAAAAGACCAAAACAAGAAAAATCAGCAAACTTTAAAGGTATGCAAGGTATCAAAGGAAAGAAGCTGCAGTCCAGCGACCATCCAGGATTATAGCATTCAAGTAAATAACTGTCTTGATAAAGTATTTTCAGGTGAAAAGAAGAATAGTAACTCGTAGTTCATCTCAGGCTTCCTTCCACTGCTACAACTTGCTAAATAATTTTCTACAAAAAATGAAATATGGCCTAAAACGATGAATTTCAAGGTCCCTGCGTAATGTTGTGTATCTTGAACCTAAATTCAAATTCAGTTCCTCAGCTACCAATGGAAGATTAACTACATTGCAATCTTGTATGTCTATAGCAATTACAATAAACATGTACGCTAGGAACTCAAAAGTCATGGAACCTTACAGCATAACATCTGCTTCAATGATATCTTAGAAAAATTGAAAGAGCAATTACATACTTCAAAACCTGTTAGCCTCTTCAAAGCCACAAGGGAAAGATTTATCCCTTATCCAATGCTAATTTGGCGCCTCTAATGACTCCAAAAGCACACCAATTATTGCTCGGTGCTTCCAGTCTCAACCTAGTAACATAAAAGTCAGATCCTTCTTACAGAGCAAAATGACAATCTTACATTGGTAAAAGGATCCTGAAGCATGCTCCAAATACAGATATGAAACGATCAACCACTAATTAGAAAGTCCAATCCTCATACTCCATCACTTATGACTAAGGGAGAATGAATTCACAAAAGAACAAACAGAAGACAACTCCAGCAAAAGAAAAAAGTTTAAATAGTTATCTCCAATTTCCAGAATTATCTAAAGGAAAGGGTCCTCTTCAATAAGTCTTGATATTCTTCAATCATTAGAAGACTTCCTCTTTCCTATCCCTTTTATTTCCTTCTTTTCCTTCAATTTGCCTTCCCTATATAACTACAGCACACACTAGCATAGGCTCATTTATGGTGATTTCATTCTATGCGCATCAAGCCATAAAAAACTGTCCATAAACAAATTGACATGTGATATGTAACGCAAAAGGCTTGAGAACACTATAAGATTGGACATAAGCTTAAAGGAGATGTAAACTGCATGATTAGGATGCCGAAAATCAATCCAGAGCCATGACAAGGGATTACTTTATCCAAAAGACCCATTTTCCAGTGTACTAAGATCAAGAAATAAACTACCATAAAAAACAAACCTCAAAAGTTCCATCACTAAATAGATCCCAATTGAAATCTCACCCAGTAAGACAACTTTGAAAAGACGCAGCATCATCTTCAGTAACGATACAAATTGCATGGTCCCATGTCTACGGAATGAGAGACTCAAACGAAAAAGAAAACGTCAAAGCCTAAAAAATCTACGTAAATTCCGTCTGCATGTGAAAAGTGCATTTAAAAGCACCTTAGAAGTCAACATTACGACGCGACAATAAGGTCCAGCATACCAACGTTACTTTATCCACCGAAAGAACAAAAAACCTGTAGCTGTAAACACGATCCCCAGAATTTGCTCACAAAACCTGATAATACTGTTGTAACATAAATTTAGTACAAGACAACATGACAACGGCATTACAGGGAAACCATGTATGCAAGTAGGTTATCAATCTGAACCAATAAATAAACAAAACACATCTTCAAAACAGAGCCTAAATTGAAGGAATAAACTACATATCAAGTTAGCAATTTTCACGTAAGTTCCCATTTTTTAAGCCAAAAATTGAAGATGGAACGCAGACAATCAAATGCAGATGCATACAGTTCCTGAAACGAAAGTAAGGACAACCCAGAAGTTAAACTTGGCGAAAAACAAGAGCCAAGAAGAGTCCAAAAGCAACACCTATAAAACAGGGTATAGGAAAAGACATGTACTCGTACAGAATACAGAAACACACCGTACCCTCTCTGCTTCGATCTCGAAAATGGGATTTGCGAAACGGAATCGACCCAATAGAAAACGACGCACAAGGAGTGGATCTGATACGACAAGAAACGTAATTGATTAAATAATGCGGTTTGGTCTTAAGAAGAAGGAGAAGAAGAAGAATGAAGCGTTTTGGTTTCTTATCGTGTTGATCTGTGTCAATGTCAAACCGTTTTAGTGGGAAATCGAAAAGGGTCTATAAGGCCTTTTGGCGAATTGAATTGAAGGTGGACGACGGAGCCGAGAGAGCGAGCGAGACAGGACATGGCATATGTCTTGGTGGCACACTTTACAACGTTAGTAATGGGCTTTTAACGTTTTAAAGGTTAAGGTTTGGGTTCCTTTAAACAAAGCTGGTTAAGAGTAATTTTATATTGTTTTATTTTGTCTTATAAATTTCAGCTATTTATTTATGTAAGATTTATATTTTTTAAGAGGATAAAATTTTTTTGTCTAATTTTATGATATTTTATTTTATTCTATAAATCTTAGTCATTTATTTATGCGAGACCCGTATTTATTTATACAAAATTTACGTAAAATTTATATAAATAAATAACTAAAATTTATAAGATACAATAAAATACGGTAAAATTGAACAGAAGACTAAACTCCAGACAGAGACATTATCCAAATGTATGAAGTAGGCAATGACATAATGATCTACAATGCATTGTCAATTCTCAAACACTGAAAGAGTTTCAGAATGGCCTCCAGGCGGGCTCATAGTTAGGTGACTGCTACTGCTACCTCTCAGACCCTACCCACCCTCGTCTCTTCCATCTCCATACCAATAAGAACTTCTGCAACATCATTATTTATTACGATGTGGACCCATTTTTCATTATAGTTTTAGTCTCCATATACTGTAACAAACATACATACTTGAAGCTTTTGGTTGCTTGTGAAGAAAAGTGTAGACTAAAACTAAATCTACTTTTTTTTTTTTTTTCCCCCTTTTACGTCAAGAACTCACTCGACTTGTATGTGTATAACACGACAGTTCTCTCCTTCCAAGTCTATAGGATGGACCCAACAATCATGTAGTTGGATACCAATTTCCTGTCCTTGGAGTGGGCCTGACTCGTTCTTGAAGTAAGCCTTCCCTGCTTTTTATGTATTCATTCGTAGATGTCCACTTTGAGTTCGGATATGAACAGCAAAAATCTGAAATTAAATTTAAGTAAATTAAAATTTAAGTTAAATTAAAATCAGCTTAACTTGATCTAATATGAGTTAATTTAAATAAAATAACATTATTTGAATTTTAATTCAATTTATTTTATATTATTTAAAATTTGATCAAATTTTAAATTAATTCTAATTATAAGAAAAGGTGAAATGATT
>JANTNU010000233.1:4410024-4422521 GCA_024752395.1 Erythroxylum havanense | reverse complement strand
GAAAGAAATAAAGGGAAAGAGAAAGAAACAATTTTTTAAATAAAAAAGAAAAGGAGAAATAAAGAAAAGTAAAAAGAAGAAATAGAGGAAAAGATAAATTTTTAATAATTATAACGCAAAAAGAAATTATTAAATAATCAAAAAGAAAGATAATTATAAAAAGAGAAAGATGACAAAAAGATATTAATTTTTGAATTTTTTTTAAAAATAAATTGGACCGTCAGGCCGGGCCCATTACTTACTGTGAGTCCTTTGTCAACGTAATTTTGTTCTCATGACAACTTGGTGCGGACCTTGACTAGTGGCTCTTTCCCTCTGGACCGAGTTTCCTAGGAAGTTTCCGACCACTTTCGCAGTTTAGACGACGCCATAGATGAGTAGAGCATCCACCCACCTTCAACGCGGTTTCAGTCATGTCGAATTTGCCACCCGAAATGATTGCAGCTATTCTTTGCAGACTACCCGCTAAAGAACTTATCTTTTTCAGGTGTGTTTCCAAGCCATGGTGTTCTCTGATCGACGCTCCAAACTTTATCAGGTTGCATCTCAAGCATTCTTTGCAAACCAGTAACAACCTTAATCTAATTCTTAAGAATTCTACTGCTTATTCAGTTAGTTTTGACTCACTAGAGGCGCCAAAAGAGCTTGATCATCCTTTGATGTGTTACAACCATTGTATTAAGGTCTTGGGTTCTTGCAATGGTTTGCTTTGTATTTCCAATGTTGTGAATGATGTTGCTTTGTGGAATCCTTCAACAAGAAAGCATCTTGTTCTACCCTCTTTGCCTTTTGAACTTAAACGGTACTATGGGACTTGTACTTGTAGAGTTTATGTTTATGGATTTGGTTATGATAGTATTCATGATGATTACAAGGTTGTGAGGATTGCTCAGTTTGTGGGAGCTGAACCTAAGGCTTTTGAGTCTGAGGTCAAGGTTTATAGTCTGAGACAGAAGTCTTGGAAGAGGATAAAAGATATGCCTTACTTTATTCTTTATCCTGGAATGAATGGGGTTTTTGCTAACGGAGCCTTGCATTGGGTGGTTAGTGAAAACTTTGACTCGAACATCGCCAATATAGTGGTCTCCTTGAATTTAGCTACACTGGATTATTCTGAAGTGTTGCAACCAGAACCTGTGGATACAAATTTTGACATAAACCTTGGCGTTTTAAGTGACTGCCTCTGTTTAATGGCAAATTTTCGGAGGGAGCGTACTGATGTCTGGGTGATGAACAAGTACGGTGTCAAGGAGCCATGGACTAAATTGTTCTCCGTTGCACAACATGAAGTGGTTGGAATTCTTAGGTATCTCAAGCCTTTGGCTTATTCAAAGAGTGGAAGTGAGGTCTTGGTGGTTCAGGATGATAGAGAACTTTTTTGGTATGACATAAAACGTAAACAAGTAAAAAATGTTCCCATTCGTGGTGCTCCACTAATCTTTGAAGTGGAAATTTTTGTCGAAAGCCTTGTTCCACCCCATGTTAGTAGAACGTCTAACGTGAACATGGATTATGAAAATGAGGAGCAGAAAGACGGGAAGAAGAGGTAACTCATTATATGATGTGTGATTATATAGGTCAGCTTCCGATTCATACATCTCAACTGATGTAACTAAATTTCATATTTCCTCTTTGGTGAACAAGGGATGATTTCCTGTCAGAGGGTTTCAAGTTGATCTTATAAGAAACATGAGAAGATTGAGAGCAACAAATAGGTATTTACTTACCTGTGTTGTGATATTTAAGCGGACCTGAACCAGAGTTCTGTTCTGTTTCAGTTGTATTAATAATTGGAGTGCACCATCATACCATCATTTATCTTATACGAAAATGAACTTGATTGAATATCCTAGCCAACATTGCAACAAGAAGGTGCAGTACTGGTTTTCTGGAGGAATATCAACATCTTTCTTCCATAACAATTTCTCAGTTTATGTTCATTGTCTTAGGGCTGAAACTACTGCATTAATAGTGATAGACTTCATGCAGATAGAAGCTAATAAGTTGTCATTCTTCCTTTTTAATTCAAAATTCCTTGCTTAGGTATCCTTGGATTTTGGCCATACGATATCCACTTATTAGCACATAGTAAAAGTTCATTTTGGTAATACTTGATTTGCTAGAACTAGTAACGCTTTTGTGTTTGAAAGTTTGTATGCTATTCCTTATATCTCTTTCTAAATTCTAGTAATTTTCTTTTGGCTATATGGTTTGTGTTTCATCTTTAACGGGTCTAACACTTTTTAGTGAATATTTGGTTTGTGGCATGGCATGTAGTGGGTGTTTCTACATGGAAACGAGGTTTGAGTAATTGGGATCTTAGACTGCCTTCCACATTGTGCTGTGATTACAGAGTCGTTATGTTAGAAACATGTTTTTCATGATGAGGTAAAGCAAAAATCCTCGATCTATCTGAATTGCATTGCCAATTCTAGTGTTTTGGAGCATTGTGCTTTAGAAACTTGGGAGTTTATTAGGACTAGTTTGTTGTTGATCGCATCAAATCAAAATTGACCTTACATGTTCTTTCGCCTTTTCTGACCAGCTCTATTTAATTTTGCTTCTTTGCTTGTTTTGCAGCAAGAAAATTTGAAACAACAGAAGAAGCAGGTTAATCATCGTTAAATAATTGATGAGAATTAGTTGAGATTGTTACTAACTCTGAATCTCTGCTGTTACATTAGTGAACTAATAACCTCTTTCAGTTTTGTTTCAAATGTTCATATGGTTGGCTCTAGATATTCAATGCAGTGTAATATTGTATAAAAAGTCTTTCTGTAACTTCACAGGCTCTGAAACTCAATGGTTGTGCCACCTGCAGCCTAACATTTGGCCTTTGCCACTAATGCTGGATTTGTTACCGATTTCTAGCCTAACTAGGGAATGCTCAAGTTAACTTGCCTTATAGTTGCCTTGCTGGATAATATAGATGCTTCTCATCAATTTATGGATTGACCTTGTATTGGGGAGAAGCAAGGGTGACAGGAATGAAAACTTATTTGGATTTCAATGAGTCTTTTCTCTCGTTTTACAGAATTAATGTGCTTTGCATTGATATGGTTTGTTGGTTTGATCTTGAGATGCAAACTAAGATGATAGATTTCACGATCTCGTGGTTCCTATGAAGAAATGCCTCTGCTAAGAGACTAATTTATTAGATGTTTGTAATGCAGTTGTTTATGGAAAAATATATTAGGAAGAGAGCTTATGGTGTCCAGAAAAGCCGTGAGGACATTTCTGGTTAAGAGTTCCCAGAAATATGGATGATATGAGTTGATCTTTACAATGTTAACAAGCCATTGTAATGAGCAAACCAGATGAGATTGTTAATATTCAGGTCAAGGTTGGAGTTTGGTGTGCGTCTCAGCGCGATTTGGCGTGAGGAATCTCTATTGTAAATACTTAATAGTCGACTTGGTTGGAGATAGTTGTGAGGAATACTTGGAACATTGCGCATAGCTCTGTCTGATACTACATTATCTCTGGTTACGGTTTAGAACTTAATAAAAGTTAAAGATACACACTTTCTTTTGTGGTTTTATTTATTCTAATTTTTTATTATTTTAAACAATTTAAAAATATCTTTTGTTAGACAATTAGAAAATAACTTTTATTTAAAATTTGAGTTATTTTACAAAGAAGTTATTTCCAAATGCGAGATTTTAAGTAAATAATAAGGTTATTATTTTGTAACCAAAAGGTGATGGATTAGAGTTATGAAACAGTCTCTTTGTAAACTACGATTAGATTGTAAAATATGATTGGATTTGTACATAAGTTTAGTAATATAAGGTTAAATTGAAGTTCAACTTAAGCCTTTTAAAAAATTTAAACTCATATTTCTATAATCAAATATAAAATTTTTAAATTTAGACTCAATTCATACTTTAATTTTTAGCTCTTCACTTTTTGGAGTTAACCCTTCAAGTCATATAAGTTGCATCAATTTGTACATGTATATTTGCAATTTCAGAAAGTCTACTCAACTAGTTCAAACCTACGATTATAGAAGAAAATTTAGATTGGTTATGAAAATATTCATGTCACCTAATATTCTAACAGCTTCATTTAGTAAATATTTCTTTATAGTGTAAATAGGGATGACAATGAATTGACCTATGGGTCCAGATTCTAAGTGTTTTTAATGGATTGGCTTATGGGCTCGGCTCAGGCTCAGGTTCAGGTTCAGGCTTAGGCTCAGATCAACCCGAGGCTCAACTATTCTAAACAAATTTATCCGATGCTCAACTATTTGCTTAGAAGAGTTAAGTATCAGGTAGGTCTGAGCCGTCCAGATCATAATTAAGAAAAGACATTATTTTACCTTTTAATTTTAAAAAAATTAGCGGATTGGTTCATGCAAACCTGTCATTCCTAACTATAAATTTAGTTTATACACATCACTTCCTTTTTTAAAGTTCATTTTAGTTATCAGAAGAAACTATTAATCAAAGATCACAAGAGACGAAAGAGAATCATATTTTGTAGTTTAAAAATATGATGGATGAGGCAACTTGGCAAATGGGCATAATTAAACCATATTATTGCTTAAACTACATACTTTTCAGTTGGAAAACAGCATCATCAGAGTAACCGAAGCATATTCCTACTTTGCTTCAACAAGTTGTCTCCATAAAATTTCCAAGCAATTCCTTTGAGTACATATAACGTCCATGGAATCAGACTCAATTAGAAGGCTGACCCAAGGGTAGGTTCTAGCAAATGCAAGTCCATAGTTGAGGGCCCGTAGTTCCGCAGCCAATATAGCGGTGATTCTGACTCCACACAAGAAGCCCGCGATCCACACTCCATTATGATCCTGAAGCAAGCCACCTATCCCGGCCTGGCCGGGATGTCCTCGAACCCTCCCATTAACATTTAGTAAGGAGTCTAATGCGGTGAGAGAAAAGAGAGTGAAAAGATGGAAGAGAAGGTCAATACACAAGTGGTGGAGCTTCCATTCCCAGCTAAAGCCGCATCAACCCGATGTTATACACATATGCATTCATCAATAATGCCAAAGTCAAAATCTACATGTTATTTAGAGCATGAACAATACAATAAGATTGACATACCTCCAATACTTGGCATAGAGTCTTGGTACATTTTCTCCATCATGGACACGACAACCTATCAAAATCAACAATACCTTGTGCAAGAGAGGAAACTAATGGTAGAAGACCCAATATTCTGTTTTCGCATCCACACACCAATATAAGCACAATCTCATTATATGTTATATCTTATAATATATTTTACCCTAAAGGAGTTGAAAATGATAATTGTGTCATTTCAAGAAAATGGGCCAACATATACTTATTAGGATACTGCCATATGTCTCAAATGCAATTAGCAAATTATTAACGATTCCATTATGGTTACTAAATATAAATTAGGCAATTCGATTAATGGTCACGAATATGAAATTAATGGTGTGATTATATTAGTCATCATATTTCCAACATTCTCTCACTTGAGCAATATAATCAAACCACCATACCAATCTCTATCATCCAAAAGCAGTCAGATAAATCATATGCAATATTATATCGATATGATATATATACTATACACGATTTGGCCTTAGAGATGTTCAAATACCACAATAATGATTAAAATAACATGCATACAGTACAACAATTAAGACTTTGGATTTATTTCCTTTTGTACCAGTCAATTCATCAAACTATATATATACATCAACATATATATGTCAATATCAACAAGAAGTGACTACAAATATCATTATGCATGTTTCATATATAAAAGTCACAAGTAATTCGTACAAAGTACTAACATGTTTAATACAAAATAACAAACTCGTACTAATCTTATCAAGCTAGGCTTCTAACAATCTTATGCGAGAGACATGTTCTGTAAACACACATATAGGTAAGCCTTTTGTAAGTAGATATGCTAATATGCTAGTTGTAGGCGTATACTCAATAGTAACGAGAGATTCAGTGACTTTCTCTTTAACAAAACAGTACTTTATATCGATATACTTTAAGCGAGAAGTACTTCTAGTGTTTTTAGAGAAAGCTACAGTTGTGGATTTATCACAATACAATTTCAGTGGATTCGAAATATAGTCTATAATACCCAATGATGAAATAAAATTTTGCACCTATATTGCTTGACAAGCTGCTCATAGCACGCCATATATTCTGCCTCTATGGTAGAGGATGTTGTGAGTGTCTGTTTGACATTTTTTCAGGATACAACTCCTCCAGCTATCAGAAAGATGTAGCTTGAAGTGAACTTTTTATCATCCACACGTCTTGCATAATCAGCATTACTGAACCTAACTATATCAAGAGTGTCAAGTCGTAGATAAGTCAACATATGATCTTTACTACCCTAAAGATACCTATGACTTTCTTAGCCGCTTTCCACTGGTTAAGTCCGGAATCACTTAAGTATCTTTCCAACATGCCTACAACAAAGGCAATATTAGGGTATGTGTATACTTAAGCATACATCAAACTGCCTATAAGTGACTCACAAGGAATGACTTTCATTTAATATCTCTCTTTATCATTTTGGGGACATTGCGCCTTTGAGAACTTGTCACCCTTCATTATTAGTACCTTTCCTGGAGAACAAGGATGCATATTAAATTTTTTCAAGATTCGATCAATGTAAGTATTTTGAAATAATTGAAGAATCCCAATAGCTTTATCTCGGAGAATTTGAAGTCTAAGTACATAAGAGACATCACCAAGATCCTTTATCTCAAAATGACTAAATAACAGTTATTGTGTCTCAAATAATAGATCAATATCATTAAAAACAAATAGAATGTCATCAACATATAGTACTAGAAAAATGAATATGCTCCCATGGAACTTTATATATATACATTGATCAACTACATTCTTATTGAAGCCATTTGCAGTGACAACCATATCAAACTTGAGATACCACTGTTTTTATACTTGTTTTAACCCACAGATAGACTTCTTGAGCTTATAAACCATGTGTTCTTTACCAGTTTTCTCGAAACAAACTGTTTGGGTTATATAAACATCTTCATATATATCTCCATTCAAGAATGCAGTCCTTACATTCATTTGATTGAGTTCCAAGTCAAAATGAGCAACTATAGCCACTTTAATTCGCAGTTAATCTTTGGTAGAAACTGGTGAGAAGGTTTCCTTGAAATCAATCCATTCTCTTTGGCTACAACCTTTAGCCACAAGTCTAGCCTTATAGCTTTCTACTGATCCACTGGAGTCATGTTTGATTTTGTAAACCCACTTGCACCCAATGAGTTTGCAACTTTTAGGTAGTTCAATTAACTCCCAAACTCTATTTTGTGACATAGAACTCAACTCATTTTCCATTGCATTCATCCACAATTCAGATTGAGGACTATTCATGGCTTCTTGAAAACTGACTGATTCAGTATTATCTCCCACGTCGAACTCATGTTCCTGCAAATAGATGATATAGTTATATGGAATGGTAGGTCTATGTGTTCTTTCTGATCTCCTGACAACAACTTCATCTTCCCTTAATGACTTAATCTTGTGCTTGGTTTTGAGGTTAATCATGAGATTCTATTAGAATATGTTTAATCACAGGGTCATCAGTATGAGCGGAAGCGATAGGTACAGGGATTAGAATGCATTCTTCCCTGAATACAATTTCTCTTTCCCTTGACTTGAACCAAATTCATTTTCAAAATAGATAGCTCTATCTAATTCTATAATTTTGGTCATGTGAGATGAGCAATAGAATCCAGAACCCCTTGATTTAATGGTGTAGCCTACAAATTAGCCATTAATAGTTTTTGGATCAAGCTTCTTAAATTGTGGATTATAGGGCCTCACTTCTACTTTGCATCCCGAAACATAAAAATGATGCAAGCTTGGTTTCTTACTTGATCATAACTCATATGGATTCTTTGAGACTGACTTGTTGGGGTACTTGATTCAAGATATAAGTAGTTATCTTCAACGCCTCACCCTAAAAAATTTCAAGCAAACTAGAATGAATCAACATACACCACAACATATCAAGAAATGTGTAGTTTCTTCTTTCAACGATTCCATTTTGCTGAGATATTCTTGGTATTATATATTTTGCTTTAATACCACATTCTTTCAAGTATCTAACAGAAGGCTCTGAGTTCCTTCCACTCTCATCATAATGCCCATAATACTCTCCGCCTTTGTCAGAGTTAACTGCCTTGATTTTTTTTCCTCTTTTGAAGTTCAACATTTGTCTTGAAAATCTTAAATGCCTCCAAATATTCAGATTTTTCATGAATGAGCTCCATATGACCGTACTTAGAAAAATTATCAATAAAAGTAATGAAGTATTGATAACCACTTATAGTAGTTGTAATAAATGGTCCATATATATCAGTATTAATCAACTCCAACAATTCTGAGCTCCTGTTTGTTATGCTTTTTCTAACCTTAGCGGTCAACTTTCCTTTAATACAATCAACATAGGTGGTGAAATCTAAAAATCAAGATCCTGAAGTATACCATCTTTTGCCAACCTCTTCATTCTGTCTCTAGAAGTATGACCTAAACGTTTATGTCATAAATAGAAGATCTCAAATCTAATCTCATACGTTTGGAACCAACAACAATATTAAAATAAGAAGAAGAAGCAACATCAACAACATCATTCAACTCAAGTTTGTATAAATTTTAAAATAAAATTCCATTTCACACCAAAAGAGAGTCATGATATAAAGTCAGTTTTTCAGTTTAAAAAAGAAGACTATAACCTAGCTTATCCAAAATGGATAGAGAAATCAAATTCCTCCTAATATAGGGCAAATAAGTGACATCATGTAATACCAAAAGATGTCATGTATTCAATTATAGTCTAACTATCCCAAAAAATTTGACTTTGGTAATGTCTCCTATATACACATATTGCTCAGAACTAGTCGGCTTTCTTCGACATGTCAGTTTCTGCAAGGAATTCATAACGTGAATTGTTGGTCCAGTTCTTCCCACAATTCCTTTGCAGAAGTTATGCATAAGAACGCTTTAATAATATCATTTGAAATCAAATTCAAGATCTACGAAGTCACCATGCAATCCGCTCTGCACCAATATTCAAAATCTGGTGATTCATCATGTGGCTTCTCACATCTTCCATTAATAAAGCCAAGCTTTAGCTTAGCTCCCAATGCTATTTTCACGACTCTGCTCTATGACAAATAGTTGTTTCCATTTAACTGAGCAGTGACCAAAATCATTCCTTGATGATCAGATCCTTGAAGCTGCATTGGATTTCCAGCATTATTATTTGTTCCTTCTCTTTCAAATCTAAAACTTGATTCTAAACTCTTTCCTGCTTTGATACCATGTAAAAAATCAGTCTCTCTTACACTTTATTCATGATCATTTTGTTTTTATACATCAGCTAGAATATGTTATTTTTATTACATATTCAATTTTCATATTGAATTAAATTACAAGATAACCTACTCTGTAACTGAAAAAATAACTGTCAACTTCAAAACTACTTCCTCAACTAACACTACTACTCTTTTTCAACTATTTCAGCTTCAGCTTCATACGCTGCAACATTTCTTCAATATCTTCGGTAGCTATTGTTAGAAATACATGTTAGTGGACTCCTATAATCACAACTTAATTCCATATGTCTAATTACACTTAAATTGCCTAGAGTCCATATACCCATACACTATGATACAATTAGTCTATTCTACCTCTTAGGGTAGAACATGTCATAGACATGACATAAGGTGTGGTTGTTTTTGAGTAATATACATAGTGTGTGTTTGGGTGAATGCATAAGGGTGTTCTATCATTACTCTCTCTTGCAAGGTTTGTATTTTCTCTCTTTGATAGGTTTGAAGAAACATGGAAAAGATGCAAATCTCAATTCCAAGTATGCTTCTTGAATCCTGTCATGCTCTAAATAAAATAGATCTTGGTTGTTGAATGTGGTTTAATGCTGCATTGATTCTAGCAGCTATAACACCTTGGGACCAACAAAATTGTTGCTAATATGCCCCGGTCTGAAGTTTTATCACTTGCCAAGCTTAAAAATCTTTAATTTAACACCTAAGCCAAGTCATAAATGAAAACTTCAAGGTATCACCATTTGGTAAACCAGTGGATGCCTTCGTATCACAGGATATTACATTTGGCATTCAAACCATGAAGAAAGACAATCTGTGTCAATACTTATCAACATTGTATGAGTTAGCAAAGAGTAAAGTTAGCAAATGGTGATACCTTTTTCCATGTACGTGTCAGTTTCCTTCAAACGTTTCCCAGTTTACTCTTCACTATAAAGGGACAAAGAACTCCTGGTCATGTAATTTAACCCACACCCTGCAATAAGTCTCAAGCTGTGAGAGAAAGAGGGTGGAGATGGAAGAGAAGATCAATGAGCATGTGCTAGTGCTTCCATTCCCATCACAGAGCCATCTCAATCCAATGCTACAATTCTCAAAGCGTTTGGTCTCAAAAGGTGTCAAAGCCACCCTTGTAACCAGTCTTGCCATGTCCAAGTCAATGAACCTTGGCTCATCCGTTGGCTCTGTACACCTTGACGTAATATCAGACGGTTTCGATGATGACCTTTTTGCATCATCTAACTCGATCCATAATCATCAATCCTACTACACAAGTCTAAGAGATGTCGGCTCACTAGCACTTGCTGCGCTCATCAGGAAATATGAGAGTTCTTCGAATCCCGTTACTTGTTTGGTGTATGAGCCTTTCATGCCTTGGGCTCTAGACGTGGCTAAACAGTTCAGCCTATTTGTCGCAACCTTTTTCACTCAACCATGTGCTGTTGAGTACATTTACTACAGAGTTCACCGGAAATTGTTGGAGTTGCCCATTTCTTCGACGCCGATCTCAATTCCTGGGTTGCCATTGCTTGAGCATCGTGACATGCCGATGGTCATTGGTGTCCCAGGGTCATACCCGCTTAACTTTGAGATGTTTATGGATCAGTTCTCCAACTTGGATCAAGCTGACTGTGTCCTTATCAACACATTCTACAAGCTGGAGGAGCAGGTACGTTAACCATGAAATTTTCAAGGATGGCTTAAGATATAAAAATTGATTCTGCATACAATGTATTAAAAAGGCTTGAAGGATGTCTTATCATTAGAGACAAGAGTTTATCTTGGAAAAGGATCACGCCAACTAACTATATTTGTTCTTATAGGCGGTGGACATGATGTCACAGGACTGCCCTCTATTAACTATTGGACCCACGGTTCCATCGTTTTATTTAGATAAGAGTATTCAAGACGATGAAAATTATGGTCTTGATTTCTGGGCAGCAGATAAATCAAAGACCTTCAATTGGCTTGATACTAAGCCAATAGGGTCAGTTGTGTATGTGGCCTTTGGTAGCCTGGTGGAACTAAGTGAAAAGCAATTGGAGGAACTTGCTTATGGCTTGAAGGAAAGCAATTTCTACTTCTTGTGGTTGATTAGGCATTTAGAGGAGGCAAAGTTACCAAAAGCTTTCAAAGAAGAGGTGGCTGAAACCAGTAGGGGACTAATATTAAATTGGGGTAACCAAGTGAAGATACTATCACATGAAGCCGTGGGATGCTTTCTGACACATTGCGGCTGGAACTCGACGATAGAGGCCTTGAGCTTGGGAGTGCCAATGGTGGCAATTCCAGTGTGGAGTGACGAACCCACAAATGCTAAGCTTGTTGAAGACGTATGGAAGGTGGGAATTAGAGTGAAGGTTGATGAGGATGAAGCTAATGGAATTGTCAAGAAAGAAGAAATCGAGAGATGCATAAAGCAAGTAATGGAAGGAGACAAGCAGGCGAGAGAGATGAAAGACAATGCTAAGAAATGGAGAGAGTTGGCTATAGAAGCAGTCAGTGAAGGTGGAAGTTCTGACAGGAACATTGATGAATTGCTTTCAAGGTTGATAAACTAGAAACCTGTGTTAATGACTCTCTCAACTTACCTAGCATTGCCTATCCTGCAATAAATAAGGTTTTTAAAAATCTCTTAGCTCATAGTATTATTCAAAACCAGTTGTTAAATCTACACCCGAAAAGTAAAAAGTCTGTCCTTAAATGTGAAGTGCTCGCAATTTGCAAGGAAACCGAAGTTTCTTATTTACAATATAACTAGTTCTAAACCCCGTGCTTTGCACGGGTTGTTATAATATTCTTAAGCACGGGTTGTTATAATATTAATAAGAATATTAGTTATAATTAATAAATGTATAATTTGAAAAGAATTTGCTTATTATTAGTTAAAACTTTATCAAATCGTTATTGTTATGAAGGATAAAATTAATAAAAATCTGGAATTAAATTATATTATTTAATAGCATTAATAATAGCATATGTATTAATAAGATGAATGATAGTAAGTTCAGAATTAATAATTAAAGCTCAATTTAAAAAGTTATATTAATTACAATAATTAAAGAACCATAATAAATTTAAAAATTAATATAATTGTGAAAATTAATAACAAATATAAATTTAGCACAACTTATAATAA
>JANTNU010000233.1:4354437-4365960 GCA_024752395.1 Erythroxylum havanense | reverse complement strand
ATCTACAGAGGTTGATAGAACTCAACCAATTGAAGAGTCTAGAATTGATACTACGCAACCAAGTGAGGAAGAATCCATGAAGATGAGGCTGTTAGAAGAGAAGAGTCCATGGCAAACAGGAATCCATCATGCAACTCCAGAAGAAATAAGGCCAAGTCAGATAGAGGACATTGAAGAGGATATTCAACAGCTATCGCCTCAACCACGAAGTTCAACTAGACAAAGAAAGCCAAATCCAAAGTATGCAAATGCAGCAATAATAGAGGAAATTGGTCTGAAAGAGCCGACAAGTTATAAAGAAGCGTCACAAAGCAAGGAATGGCAACAGGAAATGGATGAGGAAATGCAAGCATTAAAGCAAAATGAACTTGGGATTTGGTGCCGAAGCCTGAAGGAGTAACACCCATCTCGTGTAAATGGGTCTATAAGAAAAAGACTCGACTAGATGGAACAGTTGCAAAAATATTCACAAAAGGGTCTCAGTGGAACAAAACATGAAGAGTTTTGCAAGAAGCTTGGGATAATCTCAAGGAAAAATTTGAAGAGAAATTAGTTGGTGAGGGGGAGTGTTAAGAAATCACCAACAAATTTCCTTACCAACTAATTTCTTAGAGATTTGTAGAAAATTCTAGATTTAGGAAAACTCTAGAATTGTCAAAAATAAAAAAAACAAACAAAAAAAGGAAAAAGAAGAAAAAGAAAAATCTAGAAAAATCTTGCAAGTGGGCAACTTGCAAATCTAGAATTTTCTTAAGTAGGCAAGTGGCAAGTCTAGAGTCTTCTAGGTTGGTGGTGCTTGTCTATAAATAGGCAATAGCACCATTTGTTGTATAACCATAAGAAAAAGTGAAGAGAAGTGAGTCAAGAGAGAGGAGTCAAGAGAGAGGAGTTAAGAGAGAGGAGTTAAGAGAGAAAAGTGTAGTGTGTCCAAGTCTCTTTTCTCTACTCTTGTTTTGTACAAATCCTTTGATATTTTGAGTCTTGTATTTGCGTCCGTTCATTAATAAAATTATCATCGTTTTTTAACATTATTGTCCAAGTTTTTGAAGTTACTTTTATAAAATGATGTAGGAGATTGCTAACTTACAAATCGGCGAATGGTGTAAGCGTTATAAGAAGATAGGCTAGTTAATTACTTCATTTATATATAGAAAAAATTATTATAGAAATTGTAATATGTAATTAATAAATAGATATGCTTTTATTGTTGAATATTTCTTCAAAAAACTTTTAATTGGATAAATAATTTCGTTATATTCACATTTTTAAATCTATCATAATATAAAAAATAAGATAATATGATAGATGATTACTAAAATTATAAAGTTTATTTTAAATAGTTTTACTATTTAACCAATTTCTAGAACATATTAAGTTTTTATAGTTTTAGAGCGAAGTTGACTATAATTCAGTTTCACCATCCGATTACAAACAATAAAACAAACTTCAAAGCAACAGACTTTTACCACAATAATATATCAATAATATTCTTAAATTTATCAAAATAAATGTGTGAAATTAGATATTTTATTGTTGTACTAGTCGTCGCGAAAGCAATGGAATTAATCAAGTAAATAAAAAAACAATAGGACACAATGAATTTTTAAGTGAGAAACCTGAGTGTCGGGAGAGAAAACCCTCAAGGTGAAGAGAGCCTGAAAATATGCACTATATCAAAGAAAGAAAACATGTCTATGTTTTCTCTCTCACACACACAAACCCCAAGACTAATGATTAGTATATCAATATGATGTTATAAAGGATCCTAGGTGGTGTTTATACAGTAGTATAACCTTAGGGTAGGAAATCTATAGAAAGTAGGAATTAGGAAATGGTGTCAAAAAAGGAAAGAAAACCTACACATAGTAGAAATCTACACAGAGTAGGAATCTTGAACACTTGGGTCATTATCCTAACAAATCTCCACCTTGATACAAGACCGAAAGTAGGAGCTCTCTTCGTCGTAAGCCCCGAAGGGTGCCCAAGTATCAAGAATATTGGCTAAGTCCAGGCAATGCTTGGACTTAGCAATAGGTAGTGGCTTGGTCAATATGTCGACAAGGTTTTTAGCAATGTGAACCTTCTCAATAATAACTTCACCTACTTCAACAATATCCCAAACGAAGTGGTCTTGAACGTCAATATGCTTAGTCTTAAAGTGATACTTACTATTTCTCGTGAAGTGCACAACATAACAAGGACACCTTGTTTTAGACCAAGCTCTTTTATCAAACCTCAAAGCCGAATAGCTTATTTCACTCCTTCAGTAATTACATTATACTCTGCTTCAACGGTTGCTACAATGGACTATAGAGAAGAATACCAACTAATTGTGGAACCATAAAGGGTAAAAACATAGGATGAAAGTAATGTTCTCCAACCATAGTTGGCATCAATATAGACAATTACACCACTGGGATTAGAACGACTTCTGTTGAAAACCATACCAAGCTTACTAGAACCCTTCAAGTAGCAAAGGATCCACTTCATGCCTTCCCAGTGCTCCTTATTAGAATTATGCATGTACCTAAATACAACACTGACAGTATAGGCCAAATTTGGTCGGGTATATATTATAGCATACATCAAGCTACCAATGACATTGGTGTATAAAATGAGAGACATACGTTCCTTAGCTTCACTACTAGATTGGCAATGTTTAGTAGATAATTTAAAGTGTGCAACCAATGGAGTAATAACGGGCTTACAGTGAGCTAAATTAAACTTGTCAAGCATCCTCTAAATATATTTCTTTTGAGAGAGCATAAGTTTACCTGCTTGGCGATCCCGAATAATCTCTATCCCAAAATCTTCTTAACAACACCCAAGTCTTTCATATCAAATTCACTGCTAAGTTGGGCCTTCAACCTATCAACAAGAGCCTTATCAAGCGTTGTAATCATCATATCACCAACATAAAACAAAAGATAGATGAAGGAACCATCAGGGAACTTTTGAAAATACACCTAATTAATTACCATAGCTACTTCTAGAGTTACCTTGCCTAATAATAAAAGAGTCAAACCTTTTATATCACAGTCTTGGAGATTATTTAGGACCATACAAAGATCTCTTCAAATAACAAACATGGTCCTCCTTTTTTTAAATCACAAAACCCTCAGGTTGATGATATAAATTTCTTCTTCAAAATTACCATCTAAGAGTGCAGTTTTTGCATTCATTTGCTCAAACTCCAAGTCATAAAGGGAAACAAGAGATAATAGTACACAAATAGAGATATGATGAACAAAGGGATAAAATATCTCATTGAAATTAACTCCTTCACATTGATGAAACCACGGACAAAAAATCGAGCCTTATATCTCTTGCTTTCAACATCGAAGATGCCTTTTTTGGGCTTGTAGATCCACTTGCAACTAATAGCACGCTTACCTTTAGGAAGCTTCACTAAATCCCACATCTCGTTCTTATGAAAACTTTCAATTTCTTCTTATATAACACTTATCCAATTCCTAGCATTTGCACTAGAAATAGCCTCAAAATAATTCTTTGGCTTAGAATAAGTGTCAACTTCCTATGCAGTACCTAAAGTATAAGCAAAGGGATCACAATCATAGTCCTGAAATCTCGCTGGCAATTGGGTCTGTCTCCTAGATGATCTTGGGCCAACATATAATCAGGTTGCACTGGCGATGGATCAACTTGTACAATGGCAGTCTGAGTTTCCTAAGACTCAAAAGTAAGTGGGGTTATCTCCTTAAGGGTAGTAGCAGGTATGACGAACTCCACCTTCTCCCTTGTACTAAATATAGCATCTTCATGAAAGATTACATTATGACTATGATAAATCTTACAATATTTAGGATCAGGACATTAAACATGATAACCTTTAAGTCCTTCCCCATAACCTAAGAAGACACATTAACAACACGGGGCTCTAACTTACCCTGATTAATACGAACATAAATAGGACACCCAAAAGCATGAAGATTAGAATAATCAATAGGGTTATCTAACCAAACTTCTTTTGGGACTTTGTCATTGAGAGAATGATGTGGGGAACGATTGACAAGATAACATGTAGTAGTAGTTGCCTCATCTCAAAATTCACATCCCAACTTAGCACGAGAAACCATGCATTGAACTTTCTCCAGTAGAATCTTGTTCATACGTTCAACAACTTCATTTTACTGAGGTTTACTAACCAAAGTGTGGTGTCTAGCGATGCCTTCCTTCTTGCATAGGTTAACAAAAAGCTTCTTCTATAGCTCAAAACCATTGTCAGTTATGAAACACTTAATTTTCTTACCTGTTTAGTTCTCGATTAGCTTTTCTACTCCTTAAAAGTGGGAAGAACTTCATTCTTCTTCTTTAGAAAAAACACCCAAACCTTACGAGAGAAATCATAAATAATGGTTAACATATACCTTCTACCATCTTGAGAAGCAACGCGAGAGAGAACCCATAGACTAGAATGAATATAATCTAAAATACCTTTAGTCCTGTTAATCCCCGGGAAAGAGAAACTCACTCTAGTCTATTTACCAAAGACACAATATTCACAGAACTCAATATTACCTTAACTATAGCTCAATAGACCCCTTTTGAACAAGATTTGCATACCTTTCTCACCCATATGGCCAAGACAGTAATGCCATAACTTGGTAGCATCTTGGTGAGATTTAGATAAGGCAATATCAGCAGTACCAATAATAGTAGAGCTCTGCAATACGCAAAGAGTATTATGTTTTTTCCCTTTAAGGATAACAAGATTACCTCAGGATACTTTTATGACTCCACCTTCAAAGGAGTACCTACACCCAGGAGACTAAAAAAAGTAACCTAATATTGGATAAAAAAAAGTAATAGAAAGGTATGAAGATTACTTAAAAAAGAATTGTAAAATATATAAACATTTTATATGGCAAGAATCATATTTGAGTCTAACAATCTCTAAAAATAAATTAATTGAAAAAGAGGTGACAAAAAGGAATGTTGAACAAAAAACTCAATAGACCATCACCACCAATTTTGCCTCTAACATTAAACCGACTCTCTCCATGCCTAGTAAGTAGTATTAGGGAGGAGTCGGGGCGTATTCACCTATAACAGACAATAAAGATCAAAACTCACTTAAGTATCATTTACACGTAGGGTATATACCTCAGATAAACACTTTGAATCTAATTTCATAAACCAATGAATCATTTCATATTTTTCCAAAAACTAACTTTCGAGTCTATTGTTCTTGATTATTTAGACAATGCAAATAAAGTAATTTGACAATACTTTCTTGTATAAAATTGTTCTCCTATCACTTAAGTTTCTAACGACACTAAGATCATTCAATTTGGTTCAGTAATCTGAAAGTTATATCCCAAACATTTTCGGATTGTTTTTGTACTAGAACAATGCCATGTATTCAACTTCTATCCAGAAATTGAAATTCTTAAAATTCGATTTCTTTAAACAATTTGTAGTCCTATGTCTCTAGTTGACTCAAAATTAAAAATCATTCAATTTGGATAACTACAAAACAAGATATTGTCAAAATACCAAAGCATGTTTAATGAAAATATTCCAGTTATCATTTTTCCAGAACTGTTCATTTTTGTCCCAATTTCATCAATCGATCTATTCCATATGATTTCAAATTGCTATAGTTTTTGCTGGAGATGTAGAACAACGTGTTTTGAATATGTTGGTTCAAATCCCATGTCATTTGCAGGTCAGGAGAAGAAGTTATAGCCAAAAGATCAAAGGATGTTCGAACTGTCTCCAACCATAGAAGTCACGATCGTGTAGAAGCACGATCATGAGTTTCCAATGGATTTCAAAAGTCATGATCGTGCAAAAGTATGATCTTGCTTTCTTGGTTCTTTATCTTCACTTCTGATACTGCAATTTTTCTTCTTCTTCCTCTCTTTTTCTTCATTCTTCAGAAATGTTGTTGTTATTCTTCTTCTTTCATTCCTTTTTATAAATCCAACTTTTCTAATCTACATTTTTCTTTATTTTCACTTCATTTTCGACTCTTATTCAACTTTAATCATTAACAAATAACTCCAGAATCTATGATTAAGACACAAAATCCAAAAACAACACCCATTCATGCATATTCTTCAAGTTTTCTGCACTTTTCAATTTTTATAGTCATGAAATGGATGCTCACCTCATTATGGGCCTCCACGCAATGATATACCTAAGTTACATAATCTTTCTGAGATAAGAAAATACAAGCACAATTATAAAGATAAGATACGAAACAAAGAAATTAAAAAAAACTACTCAACAAAGGGAACAATACCTTGCAAACGAAAACATGAGAAGAAGACAAAGAGAAGAAACCAATTTTGGCTGGGAAGAAGGCAGAGTGAAGAAACCAGAGAAGAAGAAACGTCAGAGAAGAAACCAGCAAAATGGTAGGAAATGACAAATGCTATTTTTAAATAGCCAACAACGATATTTTACTCAACAAAACGTCACGATTTTTTTAATTAAAAAACGTTACAAAAAGTGTTACAAATCTGCGACGTTTTTATAAAATGTCATGAAAATTTTGAACTTTTCTTGACGTTAACGTCACAAAAAGTCTTCACATTCAGTCGCGGATTGTGATGTTTTTTTATAGTGATTGGTATTGAAGATCAGATAGTAGGGCAATTTGTTTACTAAACGTCTGACAAGCAACAAAATTCAAATCTTTTGTCATCAACTTGGCATAATTAGAAGAACGGAAGTTAGTGTTGAGGGGGAGTGTTGAAGCACAATACCAACACATTTGTACGTTTAGGTTGTTGCTAAAGTTTAGGGAGTTAACTAGGTGTTCGGATTTTACTTGATTGTCTGTTCCTATTTTTCAGCTCTAGTTGGTTCTAGTTTACTGGGTTAGTGGAAACATGGAGTTACTGAGTAACAAGTATGTTATTATTTTATTTTGTTTTGTTTTAACTGCAAGGTGTCTTAGGAGGGTCTCAATTTTGGAAAGACGCGTTTAAGCCATCTATATTTAGCCTAATTTCCATTCGCACTGAGTCAGCCCGTAAGGGGTAAAGTGTTGGCCAAACAGATTTCTCTATTTTCAGGGCTCGAACTTGAGACTTTTTTTTGTTAAGGGATGAAAGTGTTGAACCACTCACACTAATCATATTTGGTTAGCAATTATGTTATTTTGTGAGTCTATTTAAGTCTTTCCAATAACAATTAATGTAGTAGTTCAGTCCAACAAACATTGGAATTTTTTTACACCTTCATCTTCTGCTTTAACAAACCGTGCCATTGATTCAGTTATATATTCAAATTTAACCACTCAAAATGATAACTTGATCAGGAAAGAAAATTCTCTAATGACATAAGATTCTAAAACACGAGACTGGATACTGAATAGGGTCATAGAATCGGCTAATGCTGGAACCCTTGAATGGAAATTACGTAAGCTAGTGAAAGCAAGCATGATGCTTTATGATTCTAATCTATTACAATACTTAGATAAAGCTGGTTGAAACCAAGACCATCGAGGCTATCTCTTTCTCATCTGCAGCCTCAGAGGTGGACTCTTCGTCATTCGAGTGCACTAAGTACTACTTCCGCTTCTTCTGTAGGAGATGCTACTGTAGGTTCTGTCACCTCTTCCTCAGTTTCAACCTGCTTGAACCATGCCATTGATTCAGTTATCTAGTTAAATTTAACAACTCAAAATGAAACCATGATCTGGAAAGAATATTCTCTAATGACATAGTATTTTAAAACACGAGACTGGATACTGAATAGGGTCACAGAATCGGTTAATGCTGAAACCCTTGAAAGGAAATTACGTAAGCTAGTGAAAGCAAGCATGATGCTTTATGGTTCTGATCTATCACAAGACTTAGATAAAGCTGGGTGAAATCAAGACCAACGGGGCTACCTCTTTCTGATCTGCAGCCTCAGAGGTGGACTCTTCGTCATCCTCGTGCACCACTACTTCCGCTTCTTCTGTAGGAGTTGCTACTGTAGATTCTGTCACCTCTTTCTCAGTTACAACCTGCTTGAACCATGCCATTGATTCAGTTATCTAGTCAAATTTAACAACTCAAAATGAAAACGTGATCTGGAAAGGATATTCTCTAATGACATAAGATTCTAAAACAAGAGACTGGAAACTGAATAGGGTCACAGAATCGGTTAATGCTGAAACCCTTGAATGGAAATTACGTAAGCTAGTGAAAGCAAGCATGATGCTTTATGGTTCTGATCTATCACAAGACTTAGATAAAGCTGGGTGAAACCAAGACCAACGGGGCTACCTCTTTCTCATCTGCAGCCTCAGAGGTGGACTCTTCGTCATCCTCGTGCACTACTACTTCCGCTTCTTCTGTAGGAGTTGCTACTATAGATTCTGTCACCTCTTCCTCAGTTTCAACCTGCTTGAACCATGCCACTGATTCAGTTATCTAGTCAAATTTAACAACTCAAAATGAAAACATGATCTGGAAAGAATATTCTCTAATAACATTTAAGATTTTAAAACACGAGACTGGAAACTGAATAGGGTCATAGAATCGGTTAATGCTGCGACCGTTGAATGGAAATTACGTAAGCTATTGAAAGCAAGCATGAAGCTTTATGGTTTTGATCTATCAAAAGATTTAGATAAAGCTGGTCGAAACCAAGAGTTGAACTTGGCTAGATCATGATATAGCATCCCTCATGATCTAAAATTCCTTGACTCGTAAGGATATTCAGAGGTTATACGATATTTATTGATCCTTTCTTTGATTGGTCGAAGTAAAAATGTAGTGGGATATGGCAAAGTGAAATACATATTAATGTCATGTGTAAGACAAGTTGATCTCATTAACATCAACGATTAAGTAAGAAAGGATCTATGATCAGTTGAGCTAGATTTGCAAAACCATCAGGAAAAGAAATTGTGAGACGACAACAACAAAAAATCAACATAACAAGTTGTAGAATAACAAGATGATAATTAGTACCTCAACACTGGCCATTTGGGAATCAATTAGTCCTAATGAAACTGGAAGCTAGAGAGGTTGATCAAAGGTTGGATAAAAATGGTTTTGGAGAGAGGAAAAAAGAGTGGGAGTTTGTGAATGAAGTGATTAGAATGATGAACGTGGGAGCTATTTATGGAGAAGGCAAATCTTATATTGAGCAATGGTACTACACTGTGGGAGCAAATGGAGAATCTTTGCAATTTGTCACCTCATGTCCCCTCACACCATTAGCTTTGTCTAGTTGTAAATGTGATCTTGACAAGGATTCTTAATGGAATAGATAAACAAAATGAATGCATTCATTTCTCATATCAGCATCATATCTTTTCTTTGAGTGGGTTAAGCCTTTGTTTTTGTTTACTAGGGCATAAAGGTGAGTGGATTATGTTGCATTCATGTTCTTAGAATTGTATATATATTCACACTCAAATATATAAAGCGATGTGTTTTGTTTTTTCTTTTTCTTATATTGAAATTTATAATGATATGTTGTCTAAATAAATAATAATATTATACAATAATCAAGGAAAATAAAAGTCTTATTACACCTACTTATGATACACGCTTAACTTAATCATTAAACTTTTGTTAAATTCATTCAAACTAATAAAACAAAATTAGCATAATCTCTGCAACTAATAACATCAGACATCTTTGTTATGTGAAATAACTATTAAAAGTTTTTTAGTAACATGTCAATAATACAAGATTAACAAATATAGTTTAATAAATTTTATTTTAGTAATATAATAATAAAACAGAGAACGAGTGAAGCTTCATTTTGAAATTGAAATAAATAGAAGCACTAATGGGGCTGACCAAACAATTTTTGGTTATACAACATATTAAGATATCTTGAAGTATAAATAGTGCCTTGCATGGGAAACAATGATTGATAATAATTTCACTGAAACAATCAGATGGAGGGCAACATAAACAGGCTGCAACTTTGTTCTAACTTCAATTTACAATTTGAGAATGTCATAGAAATCCATCCATGTATGTTAAACACAATCCCTTGTAGTAGTGCCTTACTTATATTTCTACTAAGCTACTTAAGTGCATGCAAGGTTTCAAAGTTAAGATCCCTTTTACAAATTCCCATCAAGATTGAATCTTTGCTTCTTCCTTTTTCTTTTTCACTTCCTTTACTCATTAAATTCCTCCATTTGTTTTTCACTCACGTCAAATCCAAACATGCAGTTAGTTCATCTTCTATAGCTTCAACAAGATGAGCTGGTAAATGGGTTAGAAAAATCATTGATTGTTGGCCACAAAAGAAAAGAATGAAGGTTTTCAACACAATATTAAGCATTGTTTTTAAGCTAAAGTGAACACCAATTGATGGACAAAACCCTTTAATTTTGCAAATGTTAATATTAAAACCACATCATAAAACATACCATTTTCACGAATGTAGTCAAATCATTTGCAAGGTTTCCCTACTCATCGGCCAATTTCAAAATAGGGGGGCTCTACGCCGCTAAACCCATTTTGATCACTGATTATGATATGATCATTGCCGTAGAGCCCCACATGATATTGGAAGAAGAAGTTGATTGTATGTATGGCTCTTTTGCTTTTGCTTTTTAATCATCAGCATCATCAGACAATATTAATTAGACCACTAAGCTGAATGCTTATACATAGGACGATCAAAGGGAGGCAGGTGCAAGCCATCGTGAGAGTTTTGCATTAGAGCAGTTCACTGCTAATTGTTCTCCATATTTATGTTGGAGGACGAATTTGTTAATTCTTAAGTATATATGTATGTGAATTGTCTGTAATTTTCTTCTTTTGAAAACAAAGAACTTTGTATTATGATGTTTAAACCTTAAATAGCATTTAATAATATTTCCTCGTTTAAAATGACGCTAGTTCAAGCAAGTGGTCGAAAACAAACTCACCAAAAGACCTTTGCATTGTGAATGACTTAGAGATATTAGTTTTGTATTGTGAGTTGCCATCTTTTCCCATCCCACTTTTGACTCTTCTGCCTCCCACCATGTCCACTAGAAAAGCAACAGTTGAGGAGTGCCACTTGTGAAAAAGCTTTGAGCCCCAAACCAGTGTGATCGTTTTGGAGTATCAGAAGCTTCCATTATGGAAGCTCATGAGATGAATCTAATTAATCATTTATGATGAACATCAACTTTCCCAATCCACTTAAAAGTTATTACTGATGATGGAATAACTGAGGGAAAGGAATAAGTTGCATATGAAAACAGAAAATTCCTTATCAAGGTGGACGATATAACTTTAAGCAATAAAGTCTTCTAACCATTCAATGGTTTTTCCAACATAACTCCAACAGAAGATTAAAGAGTCAACGAAGTTTACCAAACGAAGTTTACCATTAAAGTCAAGTTAGATCCTGGGCAAAGACAGGAAGGGCACCTGCCCAAAGCCCATCTTTATAAAGAATAAAATAGGATTCACTCTTGACTTTGCAATAGTGCTAATTTTTGAGGAGACAGGAAAT
The DNA here is from genome assembly GCA_024752395.1 of Erythroxylum havanense. Taxonomy (NCBI): domain Eukaryota; kingdom Viridiplantae; phylum Streptophyta; class Magnoliopsida; order Malpighiales; family Erythroxylaceae; genus Erythroxylum; species Erythroxylum havanense. Next base: position 4,354,521 of record JANTNU010000233.1, on the reverse strand, counting down.
GGAAACGGGGCAATTATTTTTATGCTTCCATAAATCCAGAAAAAGGTTTTACAGAGCTTAAGGAATGACAAAATTCAAGGAAGA
>JANTNU010000233.1:4334449-4350075 GCA_024752395.1 Erythroxylum havanense | reverse complement strand
TCTATACAACGTCGTAGAATCTTGGACCCTTTCGTGACGTCAAGAAAACGTCACGAAAGCCTCCTACATTTCGCGACATCTACTGGGAAGACGACGCGAAATGCCTCTTTTTCTTGTAGTGAATGTTAGCAAAACTCCTTCTGAAATGTTGTTTGGAAAGAGCTCCTCGTATACGCATGTAAGGGTCTTTGGGTCTGTATTTTGCTCATCATCATAGACGTGATTAGGATATATAAGTTTAGGGAAAGAAGTCATAAATGTATCTTTGATGGATACTTACATGGCAAAAAGGGGTGGACGCTGTGGTCTTTATATAAAAAAAATGAATTTCTATTTTTTTTTTGTTAATAATGCATCCCATCATGATGATAGTGTTTTGTCCCGTTCGCATGTAAACCATTGACTTTCGATTATGTAGGCTTGAGTGATGTTGCGGTTGTACAAGAAAAAAATTAAGAGGCTAGGAACAATGATGGTGATGTGGTCCCAGTCTTGTGAGGCGCCAAAAGGAAAAGGGAGTGTTCATGCTAAGGGCTAGACATCTAATAAGCATAAGGAGGATAGGAGACGTACTAGTGGAGATGGTGATGTGTAGAAGAGGAGGAACCAGTGGTGAGTGCAAGGTGATAACATGTGCGTAAGAGCAAAGGGAGAACTTCTTGGTAAAGGGCGCCGAGCAAAACAACCTTCTACACGATTGCGAGGTTATGTATGTAACACCGTAATTTCAACAAAAAACCCCTTGATTCACTCGCTTCCTCAGGGACCACAATTGCTTCTTATACATGCAATAAATTTTCTATGCAATTTCAGCTAAGGTTGAGCCTGCACGATTTGCTAATGACGTGCGTGATTCAAGTTAGATGGAAGCTAGGAAAAAGGAGATAGAACTCTTGAAAATAATCATACTTGGAAAATTAAAACATTACCCCAAGGAAAGCATGCTAATGGTGATGGAATCCTAATGTGATCAAATCACATACGCAGCGGAAAATAAAAAATTTTAAGATTCCGAGCAGATCCCGATAATTAATTAAACTTGAATAAAAATAATATTCGATTTAGAAATCATACCTTATTCGCTTTCTGAAGAAAAACTTTGAATCTTTTTCTTTGAGTGATCAATCACGAGTTGTCCAATTGTCCAGCCTCTGATGGTATCCACAAAGTAATTTCCAAACAGCCTTTAGAGGAAGAAGACAAAAATGTTAGCTTTCATAAAGCTCTCCCTTTAAATGGAAAAATCAAGATAGTCTTTTATTAAAATTAAAAATCTTTAATTATAATTAGAATCAAATTCTAACTTTAATTAATTTAATTTTAATAAAATCAAATATCTCATATTTAATTCCCAAAATTTCTCAAACTTTATAATTAAGCTCAACTTAATTAAATTGATTTTTCTTTCACAAATTGCTCTTTGATGTGTGACCCATTAGGTTCCTAATAAGTTGGCAGTGATTATAAATTCTAATTCTAATTCACAATTAGAATTAGATAAATTAAAACTTCTTTTAATTTATCTTTAATTCTCCAATTAAATAGTTCATAATCATAAATCATAAATTATGATTGACGTCTAGCAACATGTCATGATTACCTACATATAAGGAATGTCAAAATGATTGACCTAACATGTCCATGCATGATTACAATGTTTGATTTAATCCTTTCGTCATCTAATATTCTAATTGGACAGATTATGGATATAGTGTCTACTCTTATCATCTAATTATGTTCGTCCTTGCTAATTAATAATTGATTTATAATTGAAATTTGAAAACTTCTTTCAAATATCAATTCACTCTGACCAAATAATTCTATAAATCATTATCAATCAAGAACAGTAGAATATTCTCTCTAATTACTTTAGAGTGACGAATCCTTTACCGATTTACTCAATTATCTACATATGATTCATACTGTATCCAATTACTACTGACAGAATTATCCTAGGACAAATCATAAGTAGCATCAAAACACAATAATTCTCATACTAGATATCTTAGTAATCTCAAGTCTGAGGATTAATTACACAACCATCATTATGGGATATTTCATAAACACATAAGTAATATTTCATTCAGAATTCTCATAACCGGGTCAGTTCAGTGACTTATTCTCTAATAATCACCCACACATAAGTTTAAGTATCTCTATACTTTAATTACTAAGATCAATTACTTTCTTCATAAGAAAGAAACATAATGTGTGCTAATTTTACAGTTTCAACAATATCCGGTCTTGATAAAACTACAACTAGGAACATTTAGGAATAATACATAAGTGCTTATTGAATCTTATAATTATGATCTCATCATAATTTCAATTACACAGTAATTATTTCAAGGATTTTATCTTTATGAATAATAATTAAATAATTAACAAATACATAAAGATAAAGAATGCCTTTACTTAATTAATAATAATATCATACAAATACTTACAACCAAAACAAAATGACTGCAAGGGTATAAACTAACAATCTTCCACTTGCACTAAAATCAATGGCTAATGTATCGAATACCATAGCCATCCATATGTCCATCATGTCTCTTTTGAGACAACGGCTTAGTAAGAGGACCTGCTATATTTTTTTCAGTGGGAACCCACTCCAAGTTATGCCTTTTCGCTCCACTATCTCCCTGATCAATTGAAACTTCCTGAGTAGATGTTTGGACCGTTGATGAGACCTGGGTTCTTTTTCTTGAGCAATAGCATCGTTGTTGTCACAATACAATACTATGGGCTCAACTTGGAACCACTCCAAATTCAGTGATGAACTTCTTGATCCAAACTGCTTCCTTTGTCGCCTCTGACGCTGAAATGTACTCTGCTTCGGTTGTTGAATCTGCGATGGTTGGTTATTTGGAACTCTTCCAACTAACTGCACCACCATAAAGAGTAAAAATGTACCCTGACTGTGATCTACTATCGTCTTGATCTGACTAAAAATTGGCATCTGAATAACCCTAAACTCTTAGTTCAGCTCTTCTATAGACCAGAAAAATACCTTTAGTTCTTCTTAAGTACTTCAAGATGTTTTTTCACAGCCATCCAGTGACATTCACCGAGACTAGCTTGATATCTGCTTGTTATGCTCAAAGCATAAGTGGCATCTAGTCTAATACATAGCATCGTATACATGATTGATCCAATTGCAGAAGCATATGGAATACAATCCATTTTGTCTCTCTCTTTTTGTGTTTGTGGACACATACTCTTTGAGAGAGAAATCCCATGCGGCATGGGTAAGAATCTCCTCGTGGAATTCTCCATCCTAAACCTCTTTAGCACTTTATCTATGTACGTGGATTGAGATAATCCAAGCAACCTTTTTGATCTATCTCGATAGATCTTAATACCTAGTATATAAGTTGCTTCTCCTATATCCTTTATGGAAAAGTTCTTTGATAACCATATCTTAACAAACTGGAGCATTAAAATGTCATTTCCTATGAGCAATATGTCATCCACATAAAGCACTAAAAAAATGACTGCACTCTCACTTACTTACTTGTAAACACAAGGTTCACCCACATTTTTGATAAAATCAAACTCTTTGATTATCTCATCAAAATGGATGTTCCAACTCTGCGACATTTGCTTAAGGCTATAAATGGACCTTTGCAACTTGCAAACTTGATTAGGAAATTCTTTGGATTCAAAACCCTCAGGTTGTGTCATGTACACATCCTCTTGCAAATTCTCATTGAGAAATGATGTTTTGACATCCATTTGCCAAATTTCATAATCATGATATGCAGCTATAGTGAGTAAAATCCTTATGGATTTAAGCATTACTACTGGCAAAAACTTTTCATCAAAATCAACTTTTTGTTTTTGTCTGTAACCTTTCGCCATCAACCTTGCTTTGTACGTATGTACATTTCAATACATGTCAGTTTTTCTTTTAAAAAACCCATTTTCACCCAATAGATACTATACCTTCAGGTGCATTCACCAAAGTCCATACTTGGTTAGTATACATGGATTCCATTTTGGATTTCATGGCTTCTTGCCATTTTAAAAAATCAATGTCTAACATAGCTTCTTTAAAAGTATTCGGCTCATCTTTTATGAGTGATATGTTATTCTTATTGCCACCGTAGCCTGTTGCATCACCGGAGACGCCATCATCGCCAGCAATACCATTGTCGAGCGATGGTGTCACATCACCAGTTGATGGGTGCTAATCACCCATCGATTTTTCCAGAAAACATGGCAACCCAAAAACTCAAGGGAGAAAAACGCAGTAACATAAACATAAGGGAGAAAAATGCAATAGTAGTACTCACAATTAATAACACATAAACTCAAAAGAACGCATACATACATTCTGGAAATCAACATTACACATGCTCAAATTAGGGATTTCAGATGCAAGCATATTGGGTGCAATAGAGATTAGGGTTTTATGAAATTAGGGATTTCAAACCAAAAGGCAACCAATGTAAAGAGTTAAGAAAACCCTAAATCCGTTGTATGGTCATCGCATAACCACAAAAGAAAAATTCAAAATCACCACAAGGCATGTATCGTATAATAACTATTTCACAAAACCATTTATCACCGTATATACGTTAGAATAAAATTCCAAATCATGCATAAACGATTAACACAAACAGACAGGAAATAATTTCCAGTCCAACTTTGGGAAACAATTTCAAACCTTTTAAAAAAATAGTCACCGAAGCTATTTGTCTTTTTCCGAAGCATTAAACACAAATCAACAATGATAATCAAGCCTTTAATCCAAGCTTAACAATTAAAGGAGGCTTTGATACTATTGATGGAATCCTACCGTGATCAAATCACATACGCAGCGGAAAATTAAAAAAAATTAGGATTCCGAGCAGATCCCGATAATTAATTAAACTTGAATAAAAACAATATTCGATTTAGAAATCATACCTTGTTCGCTTTCCGAAGAAAAACTTTGAATCTTTTTCTCTGAGTGATCAATCACAAGTTGTTCAATTGTTCAGCCAAACAGTCTTTGGAGGAAGAAGACAAAAGTGCTAACTTTCATAAAGCTCTCCCTTTAAATAGAAAAATCAAGATAATCTTTTATTAAAATTAAAACTCTTTAATTATAATTAAAATCAAATTCTAATTTTAATTAATTTAATTTTAATAAAATCAAATATCTTATATTTGATTCCCAAAGTTTCTCAAACTTTATAATTAAGTCCAACTTAATTAAATTGATTTTTCTTTCATAAATTGCTCTTTGATGTGTGACCCATTAGGTTCCTAATAAGTTGACAATGATTATAAATTATAATTATAATTCACAATTAGAATTACATAAATTAAAACTCTTTTTAATTTATCTTTAATTTTTCAATTAAATAATTCATAATCATAAATCATAAATTATGATTGACGTCTAGCAACATGTCATGATTACCCAAATATCAGGAATGTCAAAGTGATTGACTTAACATGTCCATGCATGGCTATAATGTATAATTTAATCCTTTCTTCATTCAATATTCTAATTGGACAGAGTATGGATATAGTGTCTACTCTTATCATCCAATTATGTTCGTACTTATTAATTAGTAATTGATTTATAATTGCAGTTTGAAAACTCCTTTTCAAATATCAATTCACTCTGGCCAAAAAATTCCATAAATCATTACCAATTAAGAACAATAGAAAATTCTCTCTAATTACTTTAGAGTGACGAATCCTTTATCAACTTACTCAATTATCTACATATGGTTCATACTGTATCTAATTACTATCGACAGAATTATCCTAGGACAATTCATAAGTAACATCAAAACACAATAATTCTCATACTAAATATCTTAGTAATCTCAAGTCTGAGGATTAATTACACAACCATCATTATGAGATAGTCCATAGACACATAAGTAATGTTCCATTTGGAATTCTCATAATCGGGTCAGTTCAGTGACTTATTCTCTAATAATCATACACACATTAGTTTAAGTATCTCTATACTTTAATTAATGAGATCAATTACTTTTTTCATAAAAAAGAAACATAATATGTGCTAATTTTACCGTTTCAACAATATCCAGTCTTGATAAAACTACATTTAGGAACATTTAGGAATAATACATAAGTGCATATTGAATCTCATAATTATGATCTCATCATAATTTCAATTACATAGTAATTATTTCAAGGATTTTATCTTTAAAAATAATAATTAAATAATTAACAAATACATAACAAGTAAAGAATGCCTTTAATTAATTAATAATAAAATCATACAAATATTTACAACCAAAACAAATTGGCTGCAAGGGCATAAACTAACAAATGGATGCAAATGGATATACAAGATTAAACATAATTCTGATGAGACCATTGAGTGGTTCAAAGCTCGTTTGGTGATTCTTGCTAATAATCAGGTGGAAGTTATAGATTATAATGAGACATTTGCTCATATGGTCTCAGTAAATACTTTTTTGGCTGTTACTGTGGCTAAGAACTGGGAACCCCATCAAATAGATATTCATAACACATTTTTACATAGAGAATTGGATGAAGAAGTATACAAGTAATTACCTCTAAATTTTTCTGCTGCTCATCCTAGAAAGGTATCTCATCTTCGCAAGTGTGTGTGTGTGTTGTGTCAGGCACCACGAAATTGGTTTGACTGGCTAGAGAAAAACGTTTATAAGAGATAAAGAGGGCAATTCTAAAAAATCTTTTGGATTGGTGCAATCTTACGTTGATTACTCGTAGTTTACTTTTAACAAAAGGGACTATCACGCTCTGCGTTCTGGTATTTATTGATGATCTAATTGTTGCTGGTAATTATTAAGATATATTATATATATTTTTATTTAGTTTTGGCATTTTAATTAGACATATAGGATATGTTTATATTGGAATTATTATATTGCTGAAAAAATGAATAAATTGGATGAATTCGTATTTAAGATGTTGCTGTTGCAAAAAATATTAATGAAGCTGTTAAAATGGTGGTATTGTGGAACTCTATTTAATTTTATGGATCATGCACATCTCCTAAGTAACTTAGAATTCTATCAAAGTGTATAGTGAGTAAATCAAGTGGGAGTGTGTATGCGGTTAAGATATGGTGTAGCTACGATTTTGGGTGTGTGGAGCAAATTGATTGGTGAATCAACACAGTGGGCAGTTACAGAGCTGAACCATGTGGTGTGAGTGAGTAAGAAAATTGAATTCTTAAAAAAAGACATCTCTGATGGTGTGCGTGCTTTTTCCAATTGAGAAAGACTGTGGGTTTACTTTAAAAAATTCCAAAAGTCCATATGTCCTCTACTCTCATCTCCTGGTAATCCCTCTGGTCACTCCTGGAAGTCATATTCGTCATACAATTGGGCTGCAGAAAGAGGGACGTTGTACTCTTTTGATTGATCAATTGTCGATAAGTAATGATCGCGCAATTCCAGAGATTATGATTATAGCAAGCTCGTACTAAAATTCAATTGTTTGTTGCGATGACTTTCATATTTATCATAGAGGAGTTGAACCAATTGAAAAGTTGCTTTTTTTTACTGTCTCAAGTGTTGTCGTTTATGTTAAATTTTATTTAATCACTTAAGTTTTTTTTGTTTGTTTCATTATCATCAAATATTCGTTTGAAAAAACTCTCTATCGAGATTAGTACGATGTGATCGTACTATTGAGTGTAAAATTCTTTCACAGGAAGTAAGGTTGAGGATAGTGTCAAGGGTTGAGTGGTGTCAGCTCAGTAAAGCCTTGGGTAAATCTATTGTACTTTAGTGAAAGTTATTAAGATGAGTGAGAGTTTTGCAGAACTAGACAAGGTTTGCCGAACTGAATTACCAAATTTTTGATGTTCTTATTATTTTGTTTTTACTTAGTTTTATTTTGTTCATGTCAAATGAATTTACAAAAAATTTGTGAAATAATTAACACCTTTAATTTTTCAGTAACAATGGTGCTATGGTATCATCATTTAAATTGTATCTTAACAGTTGCTTTCATATGAAAGATCTCGGGGGTATTGAAATATTTTTTGAAAATTAAAGTGGCATGAAGTTGGCAGGGATTGTTTTTGTGTCAGCGCATGCGACTGAAATAATCACAAAGGCGCGTTCCCATTCAGCAAAATCATCATCTGGCTCTTGCTATTGGAGCGTTGCTCGAGGATCCAGAAAAGTATAGACGACTTATCGAACGACTCATTTATCTGACTACCACGCGTCCAAAGTTGTGCTATTGTGTGCATGTTTAAGCTCAGTTTATGATGTCCAGGACGAGAGCATTGGGACCCTGCTTTGCGCGCGTGTCGTGGGTACCTAAAAGGGTAGCCAAGACAGGGCACTTTGTTGAGAGCGGATAGTGGCCTGCCGCCTGCACTTATATGGGTACTGCTATTTTGATTGGGTGAGTTGTCCTTTGAGTAGACGTTCTTTAACTGGGTACTTTGTATGTTTCACTCTCCTGTCTTACGGAAGACTAAGAGACAACAAACCGTATGTTGCTCCTCTGCGGAGGCACAATATCGCTTTATGGCTACGATGAGTTGCGAACTTTCTTGGCTTCAGGCATTGTTACGTTCTTTGGGTATAAATCTTTCTGGGTCTATGCAGTTGTTTTGTGACAATAAGACGATACTATATATTGCTTCAAATCATGTGTTTTATGAACGTACCAAATACATTGAAGTAGCTTGTTGCTTGGGATAAAGCAACCCAACAGGTGCGTTTGCATGAGCAATTAGCAGATACATTTACTAAAGCGTTGGGACAACATCAATTCAAGTATCTTCTTCGCAAGCTGAAGTTGGGCATTTATAGCTGTTGGAATCCGACGGTTATTCGTCCTCATATATAAAAAGACAAAATGATTCTGAAAGTTTTGGATACTTACATTCTTAAAAACTCTCTCCATACTTTCTCACAAAAATTAATCATCAAAGGCTTAAAGTTTGGGACGTGAATTAATCGGTGACTCTAGTAGTCAACGGTAAAACGAAACAAATCGATCCGATACTTCCGCATTAAAGTTAATCCTTATAAATCTACAATAGCCCGCATGCTCCATTTTAAGGGGATTACTGAGTGAAATATATGTAAATATTTATTTATTTTCTTGCCTAAATTAGGAGACATATATATTAGCTATGTATTAGGAGAGTTAGATGTGTGAGTTTAAGGTTTAAAATGTTCTGGAGTTTGGACTGTAATCTTTTGTATATATTGATTGAAGAAGCATGATAATGAAGAACGTCTTTTGACCCAAAAGAAATTGTCAGTAGCAAAAGCTATTTTCAGTCCAGAAAAGCTCCTGACATGGAATAACGACCCTAGGCCATTTGTTTCCTAATCCTGGTAACTTTACTCTGCCAAGATGCTCAATTCTTTTCATAAGACTTTTACTTATTTGTTGTTTGAGCTCTTACGGGTGATATCTCGGCTTTATAAATTCCATATTCTACCATAAGATTAATTTTCTAGATCAATTAAGCATGGTATCTCCTTAGATTTGCATGTCAGTTTACGGTTGATGGTCTAGTTTGTTTTGACTCTTTGAAGGGGAGGGGACATGTAGATTGTTTTTGTTGAATGAGTTATTGAACCACAGAAAGAGTATCTCTATCAATATAAGGCGTCATGAAAATCATTAATTTAAGTCGAAAATTCCCCCTCTATGGTGCAGCAGGACAATGGGATTCAAGTTTAGGGTTAACACCTTTTCTACCAGCTTTAGTACGCTTCAAAGGACAGAGTAGGAACTGTCTCCAAGAGTAAGGAAAAATGAAGAATGAAAGAAAAGAGTTGTATTTGATGAGCCCAAAATGAACAAATAGAAATGAGTTGTGCTTAATAAGCTTTTGTACTGCAGATGTGAATATGGGTGTATTCGTAAACAAGATGGATAAGCTACATATATAGGAAAAACAAATGACCATTTAGGTATATTAAAGAATAATAATAAAAGTTTTGGACGTTTGGATATAATAAAAAACAATAATATCCATGATGGTTGTTCAAGTAGAACAGCAACGATGATAAGCATTATTATCTAATAAAAGTGGGTTATAACTGACAAGTTTTGGAACAATCAATGCCAACAATCCCCCGTTTCGACCAAAACTTAAGGAATAAACTATAACAGTTTAGGAGAAAAATAGGCAAACAAGCAGGTGAAATGAGTCTTGAACCTGGTGTCCAAGAATTCGGAGAAAAAACCTACAAGAGAAATAAACAACCTTAAACTGCTTTGGTTTCATGATCGCTCTAGAAAGATAGCTCAAATACTCTTATAGGAGGGTGGTTAGCCCCTCACAATCACATAGGTGAGTCCATCAAGTGTGTACTATTCACATCACCCAAACTTGGGTTATAGAACTCATTAAGGATTAAACAATCCAACTGCTAAGGGGCATTATTTAACAACTGAGTATCTCAGTATTATTCCATAAACAATGTGAAAGTAAGCAGTCACTACATAACTTTGTTTGACTCATTGAACTTGGTTTCTCAATACGGGTGTCATCACGAGATTGCTATATAATTACTCAACCCCATTTAGCATGCTTTGAAACTAGTTCTTACTCAAAACTTTTGTAAATAGATTCGTTAAGTTTTTCTCTAACTTGACATAGCCTAGAGAAATTACACGATATCTAATTAAAGTACAAACAATTTTATGTCTCAATATGATATGCCTTATTCTTGACAACATGAATGGCAACCTACGAATCACAATGAAAGAACACATAAGGAATTGGTTTTTCCCAAAATGTGATATCTGCTAAGAGATTCTTTAGTCACTCAGCTTCCCGTCATGCCAATTCCAAAGCCATAAACTCAGTCTCCATTGTTGATCTTACAATACACGTTTGCTTGAATGATTTCCAACACACAGTAGGTCCTACTAAGGTAAAAATATAACCACTGGTAAAATATATATCATACTCTCCGTAACCCATTTAACATAAGAATACCCCTTCAATAAAGGAGGATGACCACCAAAAGATAATTCATAATGCATAGTACCTTTTAAATACCTCAATAAACGAATCAATGCATTCCAATGCTCTTTACTAGGATTATGAGTATACCTACTAAGTCTACTCATGCAGTATGCAATATCAGGACAAAAATAGTTCATCAAAAACATCATACTACCAAAAATTTTAGCATACTCAGCTTGGTTTACACTGTCACCAAGATTTTTCTTTAAAGCAACACTAGCGTCATAATGAGTCTTGACTAGATCAACATCATAGTAACCAAACTTATTCAAATTTTTCTCAATATAATGAGTCTGATTCAACCTAAAACCAGAGTCAATCTTATTAACTTTGATTTCTAAAATAAAGTTCACAGGTCCAAGATCTTTCATATCAAAAAAAGACCTTAGCAAACTCTTGGTAGTAGTGATGATAGATAAACTAATACTAAAAATAAGCATATCATCCACATAAAGAGTTATGATTACACAATCATTGATATCAAATTTCACGTAAATCCAAGAATCAACATCACAAAAAGAGACATCATATTTGAAAATCTCACTTTTAAATTTCTCATGCCTCTACTTGGGAGCTTGTTTAAGTCAATACAAAGACTTAACTAACTTACACATTTTTGTTCTTGACCAAGCACTCTAAACCCCTTATGCTAAACCATATAAATTTCCTCATTTAGATCACCATTTAAGAAAGTTGACTTAACATCCATTTGGTGCATATGAAGCATAAATATCGAGGCAATAGCAAACAACATCCTTATAGATGTTATTTTAGTAACAGGAGAGTAAGTATCAAAAAAGTCCAATCCTTCCTTTTGTTTAAATCCTTTAATCACAAGTCTTACCTTGAACCTCTCAATGGTTCCTTCAGATCTGAATATCTTTTTGAAAATCCACTTACACTCCAAAGGCTTACACCCTCAAGGTAGATCAACTAAAACCTAAGTTTTATTAGACATGATTGACTCTAATTTACTATCTATGGCTTCCTTCCAAAACGTAGCATCCACAGATCTCATTACTTCCTCATAAGTTTTCGGATCTTCCTCAATAATATAAGTCACCACAAAAACATCATCTATCTCCTTAGGTTTTGTCACCATAAAAGAAGTAATAAAATAATAACCAAAACTAGTAGATACTCTAGCTCTTTTACTTCTCCTTAGTTCAATAATTTTCTCTTCCTCTATGTCATCATTGGTAGAAGAACTAGAGACAAACTCTCTAGGAACTTGCACACTCACTTTCATAGAAAATATATTCTCAAAGAACACTGTATCTTTTTACTCCATAATTGATCCATAAGTGTTAGACAAATCTATAGGTAGCACTATTAGAGGCACATCCTACAAAGATTAAATAAATGGTCTTAGACCCAATCCTCTTATGTTCAGGTATAGCAATCTTAGTAAGACACGCCCACACTTTCAAAAAACGCAAGTTAGATGGATAACCTTTCCAAATTTCATACGGGGCTTGAACTAATTTCTTATGAGGGACTCTATTTAGAACATAAAAAGTTGAAAAATAGCTTCCCCTACATAAAATCAGGTAATCTTGAAGAAATCAACATTGCATTCATCATTTCCTTGTGTTCGATTTTTTCTCTCAGTTATTCCATTTTTTTCAGGTGTATAAGAGGCTGAAACCTCATAATGAATACCAATTTTTCCACAACAATTAGTAAGAAAATCAATACTATAATCACCTACTCGATCAGACCTTAATCTCTTAATTTTTCTTTCCAATTGGTTCTCAACCTAATCTTTGCATTTCATAAACTTTTCCTTTGCATTACTTTTATTTTTCAATAAGTAAAACTTAGTAAATCTAGAACAATCATCAATAAAGGTAATATAATATCTCGTGCCTCCTTCTCATACAATTCTTAAAATCACCAAAATCTGTATGCACTAACTCCAACAATTGTGACCCTCTCTCAGTCACTGATTTAAAAGGTTTCTTAGAATGTTTAGCTTTAACATAAATTTGACATCTTTCCATTTCCTTAGTGATTTTAGGCAACAAGTTTAGGTTTTGCACCCTTTTAATTGACCTCACTTTCACGTGTCCAAGTCTCGAGTGTCATAGGTCTAGAGACTCAACAGTATAAGCAAAAGAAGTAGATGCATTCATTTCAATATCAAATACAAATAAGCCCCCATTACAAAATCCTTTTTCAATAGAGTTCTTATTCTTAGTCAAAACTAGCTTATCATAATCAAAGTTTAGTTTAACACCGACTTTGTTAAGCAATGCACCAGAAATCAAGTTTCTATATACATCAGGAATAAATAAAACATTTTCTAATGCCAATGCTTTTCCAGAAGTGAGTTTGATAGTGACCTTGGGTAGGAATTTTGTTGACGTTGCCCATATATACAAATTCACTATCAGCAGCATCATTTAACTCCTTGAATAGATCCATGTTGGTGCAGATATTGCGTGTGCCTCCTATGTCAATGATCCACTCGACCAAGTTTCTAACAAGGTTGACTTCAGACACCACAACAGTAATGATCTCTTCATCATCACCACCAGCAGCTTTAACCACATTAGCTTGAGGCTTACCAAAATTCTTCTGGTTACCTCATTGGTATCCTTTCTGGTTTCCTTTCCAAACTGTTGTAGTTTTTGTCCTTGACCCTTTTTCTCATAGTTGATTCTAGCTTAGCACAAAGCTACAAGATGGTTTGGCTTATGGCACCACCAACAATCATGATCAATTCTTTTGTGGTTAAACTAACCGTGCTTGTTATTGTTGAAGGACTTGATTTATCCATCATTCTTATTAAAGTTACCTATATTTCTACTTTCTATCACATGAGCCTTAACAGTAGGGACAAGTGTGAGTGACTTAGTCTTATCTTATGTATGATTGGCATCCTTAATCTTTATATGCCCTATCAAGTTATGAAGCTTCATGTCTTTCTTCTTATGTCTAAACTGGTTTTTATACTCATTATATGATGCAGGTAGTTTTTCAATAAGGGCATTCGCTTGAAATAGCTCACACATGTTCATACGGTAACTAGGTTTTCTACTCATGTAATTGGTCCATAATGCGCTTATCACCACCAACAATAAATTTTAATTACCTAGCAACTGCATATTTCTTAGTACCAGCATTATCCATCCCATATTTTACTTTTAAAGTATCTCAAATTTCCTTAGAAGTTTCGTACTTCCAATAGATATCAAACAAATGGTTTATCATATGGTTAAGCAACACACCCTTAACAGTATAGTTATCCTTTGTTGTCTTAGGGTCGATATTGTCACTAGGAATCTCTTAAAACAATACGTAATTGATTTCATATTGTTAAAAGGAAAACAAATTTTTCTTAGCCCATCTCCCATCTAGAGGCTCTAATCTAGTTAAGTATAATCCTCTGGGTGACAGTTATAGGGGAAAAACCTATGTGGGAAACAGTAAGTGCAGAACCTATGATGTAAAAATATCTCACATGAAATAATCAAACAATACGAAGAAACCAGCACCGTATTTTGACTTCTACTAAAATAAATACGCATCAGCAAAATTGCAGTAATTTTTAACAAACACTAACAATGCAGTAATAATTTTTCAACTTAGATTGTTAGTGAAAAAAATTAAAATTAAATTAAAACAGTTTATCTGAAATGCAAGGTTTTATGAAAATCACTGTCCTAAGTCAAAAATTTCCCCTCTATGGTGCAACAGGACAATGGGATCCAACCCCAAGATTAACGCCTTCTCCACCAGCTTTGATGCACTCCAAAGGAGCTATCTTTGAGAGCAAGGAAAAAAGATGAATGAAAGAAAAGAGTTGTGTTTGATTAGTCAAAAATGAACAAAAAGAAATGAGTTATGCTTGATAAGCTTCCGTACTGCAGACGTGAATATGTGTGTGTTCGTAAACAAGATGGACAAGCTATATATATAGGAAAAATAAATGATTGTTTGGGTGTATTAAAGAATAATAATAAAGACGATAAACATTTTGGACATTTGGATATAATAAAGAATAATAATATCCATGATGGTTGTTCAAATATATCAGCAACAATGATAAGTTTTATTGTGTAACAAAAGTGGGGTATAACTGATAAGTTTTGGAACAATCAATATCAACAACTTGTACTCCAATGTTGTTTAATGCATTTTACTTTGAATGTCCTTCGGTTGAGTTTCTTGTTTATCGGTTTTTATATGTGTGTTTGTTTTATAGCATAAAACCAGCAAGTTCTTTCAACCGTGTAATTATGCACTAACTATTGTGGAACAATTGAAGAATCATTCTTGCTACTACAGATGGGAACTATATATGTTTATCTCTAAAACTCTCGAAGGTACAAGTAACTATACCTCATCTCGATCTTAATTTTTGTAAAGAAATGTTAGAAAGATCAATGCTCCAAAATTTGCAGTCAGTTGTTAATGTAACATCCCGTTACTGTCACCAGGGGTATTTTGGTAAATTGGGACGACTGATAAGGGTCACTGCATTTACTAACTGATCATGTACTGGCCTCTAATTAAAGAGGAATAGTGTATTGCATATGCATAGTCATTTATTCATAGGTACATGCATTCATGATTTCCGGTATATAACTGTAAATTAGAAACTGACTGAATTGACTGAAAATCGACTGGATTAGAATTGACT
>JANTNU010000233.1:4323239-4334349 GCA_024752395.1 Erythroxylum havanense | reverse complement strand
AACCTTTATCGTGGGATACGTGTCGGAGCGACCTACGGGTTTCCCGATGTGTACCCTACGATGAGGGGGCACTACAGTTAATATATAGTTTCAATCAGAGTTGTTATTACAAACTTAATAGAAACGACAATAGTATTAGGAGACAAGAGAAAAACACAACTGACCCAGTTAGTATAAACGACTGTGTAAGTTAAGGACGTTGATATATCACCTTATGCGATCATTTGTCTCCCTAGAAGAGTTTCAATCATTTTGTCTCCACTTGTTAGTCATCTTCACAAACTATAAAGGTGTCTAGGAACACCGAAACTTCAAAATAGTTCTAGACATTTAACAATCTCCCGCGCCCACATAACAATTATAGGGAAGACATGTTATGCTTCAACACCTATTTGAGAGACATCCTGGTAAGCTTACTATAAAGCTTATACTTGCTTTTGGGAACCACCTTTGTCAACATATAAGCACCATCAAATCCATATGAATCTTCCTTGACATCAATTATTACTCCTTAATCGCATACCTCAACTAATGATATTTGATATCTATATGTTGTGTAGGAATGATATATAGTATTTTTGCTCAAGTCAATAGCATTTTGACTATCACAAAACTCTAAATTGTCTTCTTACTTCACAGCTAGCTCTTGAAGGAATCTTTTCAACTAAAGCATCTCCTTACTAACTTCCACCACAACTACATACACTGCTTCCGTTGTAGATAAAGCTACATACTTTTGTAGCTTTGATTGCCATGAAATGGATCCCTTGCAAACTGGAACAATCTGAAGTAGATTTTCTTCCATAGAGATCTTCAGCTATATCTGAATCTGTAAAACCTTCTAGAATTCACTCCCCGTTATCAAATTACAAACTTCATTTTAAAGTACCTCTCAAGTATCTCAAAATATATTTCACTGCTTCCCAGACAATCTTTCCTAGATTAGACAAGAATTTGCTCACTAACCTAATAGTCTATGCAATATCTGACCTTATACACATCATAGCATACATCAAAGACTTTACTGTAGATGAGCATGAATAGAAGGCCTACCATCTTTCTTCTTTCCTATTGAGGGACATGCAAGCTTTCTCGGATTGAAGTGAGGTGTCCGTGGCATGCTAACTGGCTCAGTATGCTTCATATTGAACCTTTATAGCACCCATTCAAATACCTTTCTTGTGATAACTATAATTTCCTGCTATTTTTTTCCTAGGTATCCCCATGCCTAAAATTTGCTTTATAGGTCCCAAATCTTTCATATTAAAAAATTTACACAAATCCACCTTTAGCTTTTAGATTTTGCCAACATCTTGACTGAAAATCAGTATATCATCAATATATGAAAGAAGAATGTTGAAGTTCCCACCCATGAACTTCTTGAAATACACACACAATTCTCATTTGTGAACTTCTTGAAATATGCACACACATCGGCATAAGTTCACTTATCATCATAATCTACCATAAAAGAGTTAAACTTGTCAGTTTATTTCAACTTATATAAAATTTTCTTTAACTTACCGACCAAATTATCTACGCCTTTAACTTTAAAACCTTTTAGATTCTCTATATATATCTCCTCTTGCAAATATCCATATAAGAAGGTTATTTTAACATCCAATTGTTCAACTTCAAGATGTAAATAAGCAATCAAACCCAAAACTGTTAGAAATAAAGTCATTTTGACCACTGTTAAGAACATTTCATCAAAATCTATACTTTTCTTTTAATTGAACCTTTCAACACTAGCCTTGCCTTGTGACTCGTTAGCTTGTCACCATCTTTGTTCATTTAAAACACCCACTTATTCTTCAATGCCTTTTTGTCTTTTGGAGGCTTCATGAGCTCGTATATATCTCATTATTCTTCAAAGAGTTCATCTCTTCCTTTATGATTGTGAGCTAAAGATCTTTGTCATTCTAAGATGCAACTTCTTGCACTTTCTCAAGCTCCCCCTCAGTAATAACCAATAGATATTCTACACTTGGATATCTAGTAGAAGCCCTTATCTCCTTTGTTGATCTTTGAAGTTGTGTTTCATCAACTATTGGATCTGATTGCTCCCACTACTTATTATTCTCAATAGTTTCATCTTTAACATTGTTTAAATGTGGTTCATGTAGCTCAACATTATCATATTATATCTAATCACCATCAATGTGTGTTTGTTCATGTTAAGATATTCTATTTTAGTTTTGACATTATTTGAATTTTATTTATTTGGGATATCTTTTGTATTGAGGAAGTTAATTTAGTATAGGATTTTATTAATTTAGATTGTGTAAAATTTTTGAATTTAAGATATCTGTAAAAGTATGGAATCCTAAAATGAAAAAGAATCCTAAAGGAGGAAGGACTTATTACACATTATAAAACAATCCATGGTATGACATTACGAGCTATTGATTTGTGGCTACTATGCTGGGGTGCTTTCAGAGATCAATTGCAAAGTTCTACAATAGATTTTCGTTAAACACTCTCAATAATTATGTTTTAATGTTGCTACACATATAGGGGAGTGCTCAATGACTCAAGTGCTTTCATTTTGTTTCTTTTGTTCTTGATTTAATCAATTGAGATATTCTTCTTTTTGTTTCATTCATTGTTTTAAAATCCTCTGTTGATATTAGCATGAGTTGTTCATGCTACTAGGTATGAGATACTCTCACCAGAGAGAGTATGAGTGGATAGCGTCAAGTAGTGAGTGGTGTTGACTCTGAATGGCCTTGTGTAAGCGTATTATACTATGGTGAAAGTTGATTAATCTGAGTGAGGGCCCGTAGACATAGGTCGTGTATGTCGAACTGCATTTACAAATTTCAAATGTACTTAATTTTTTTCTTGTGATCAGATTCTAGAAAATTGTAATTGTTTTCTAATAAACAACTGTAAATTTTAGTTTGAAGCAATCGTAACAAAGCAGAAATTTTATGGAACTTCAACCTTCAGTTTTTCAGTTCACACACTTCATCTCTTTCACTTATAGACTGCTTAGCATTGGAAGAAGAATTAACAATATCATAGGACGAGCTATTATGAGTTAACTTATCTTCTATTGAAAGATCAACACCTCTCTCGTGCTCCTAATATACCACATCCCTACTCCTAACCATCTTTTGTTTCTCTGGGTCATAGATTCTAAAGCCAAAATGTTCATCACCATAGCCTACTAAGATGCAAGATATTGTCTTTTAGTTAAGGTTCTTTCTCTGATCCGTGAGTACGTGTCTAAATACCTTATAGCTACACCCTCTCACATGATGATATGTAAGATTTTAAACAGTCCATGCTCTCTCAAGAATCTCAAATTTTAACAAAATTGAGGGAGCTCGGTTGATTAAATAGATTGTAGTTTAGATTGCTTCAACCTAAATGGTTTTTGATAGCTTGGACATTTTGAACATATAATGAATCTTCTCTATAATAGTTTTGTTCATCCTCTTAGCAACCTTATTATGTTGTCGAGTCCCTAGTTTGGTTTTCTCATGTCTAATGTTTTCTGATGTAAATATTTTTCAAATACCTTAGAAGTATACTACCCTTCATTGTTTGTTCACAAGCAATTCAGCTTCCTCTCAACTTCCCTTTCTATTATAACATGAAACTTCTTGAAAGTTTCAAATAATTGACTCTTGCTTCTCAACGTATATACCTAAGTCTTCCTTAAAGCATCATCAATTAATGTAACAAAATATTTGTTACCTCCTAGTGAATCCTCCACAATAAGGTCACAGACACCTGAATGCACCAACCCTAATATCTCTTTCTTCCTCGTCGGTCATTTCTTAAAAAAGACTCTATGTTGCTTTCCTACAAAACAATGGTCACAAAGACTAAGGGGTAAAGAGTTTTTGATTGGGATAAACAATTCACCAACTAGCAACTTTATTCCATTTTCGCTTCTATGCCCTAAGTGCTAATGCCACAAATTTAGTGAAGTTTCCTATTCGACTATGTATACTTCTCCACCACATACCTTTAAGTGTGTCTTGTACAATGTGTAGCATAATTCTCCTCAAGTAACAATTATTGCTCCCTTATAATTTCTACTTCCTATCCCTGAAAGTATACTTGAATCCTTCTCAATCTATCACGTTTATTGATAACAATTCAATATTAATTTAGAAATGTGTTGTACATCTCTCAAGATCAGTAAATATCTTATGTTTGTTTGAACTCAGATATCACCTATAACGAAAATTTTAATAGGACTTTGATTACCTGTCTTCACACTCCTTAAGTCTCCACTCTCATAGTTTAGAAGTACTCAACTTTTAGAACACAGTGATATGACTCTCCTCTATCAATCAACCACTTAGAACCCAAATCACCAACATGAAAACAATCACTTATAGCACAAACTAGGGATACCTCTTCATCCGTGCTTGAAACAATTGTAGTTGTACTCTTATCATTACCATCATTATAATGATCTTAATATTTTAATCCCCTTTTCATTTATAGTATAATTTCTTTAAATGTCCTAGCTTATCATAATAATGACATGCCTTTAAATCTTTTTGTCATGCCCTTTTGGACCCTTGCTCTTACCCCTTCAATTACTCTCTGCCAAGAAAGCCTGCATATTGTCAACTTTCATCTCTTTTCTTTTGATTTCATTATTGAACATACTCTCTTTGATTACACCCAAAGAGAGCACACCATAAGGAGCTAAATTGGTAAACGTCACCACCAACGTCTCCCGACTATCTGGTAACAAACTTTAAGAACACAGTTTGGAGCGTGCCATCAAGAATTATCTTTATTATGTAAGCTTGTTGATTATATCCTGAAAACCACTCAAATGCTCCTACACGAGTTTCTCAAATTTAAACTTCAAGTTTGCGAGTCTTTTAATTAAACAAGCCTTATTATGGCCAGTCTTCCTTCTATAGAGTCCATTTAACTTTTTCTATAGCTCAAAAGGATCCATCTCTTGAGACATATGATTGAATATACTAATAATAATCCATTATCGAACCGTGCCCAGAGTTTTTTGTTTCATCTTCTTTCATTATCTGTCTGACATATTTTCAGGTTTAAAAGAGCATCATCCTTCACACCTTTATATACATCAATTTAAAAAAACATCATCCTTCACACCTTTATCTACATCAATAGGATCTAATAGATCTTTACAATACAGAAAGTCCTCTATTATGGGCCTTCAAATATAGTAGTTTAATGATGTCAACTTGACCATAGGATTGTTTCTACATTCCATCACGATGGCTTTGATACCACTTATTAGGAGACAAAAGAAAAATACAATGGAAATACAACTCTTTAAAAGGTCAACTTAATAACAACAATAAAGCACTCGAATCAAGTTTAATCAGATAATGTCAGTGTGAGAATTAAAAATTCAATAAAGAAGTGAACACAGAGATTTATGTGAAAAATCCTCCGGAGCATAGGAAAAAACTACAAGCCAAACTAACAAGCAAATTCACTAATCACAAATAAAGATTTATAAAATTTGATCTCTCACTCCATAAAAGTTAATGTGCAAATTAACAAACTAACAACTTATTCCCAAAATCAATCAAACAAGGATGAGAATTAGAAACTACTTGCTCTAACTCTTGTACCTTTTTCCTTTTCGGTGTTTTTATGCCTCTCAATAAACAAACTTATGTCTTCTCCTCTTTTATATCTTGAATTAGGTTTTCTACAATATACACAATCATATACATGATTGTGTAAGTGATAGTATCACTTAAATTGCGAACATACACGATTACAGAGAGCTACACGATCTTTACACATGATTGTGTATGTCCACATATGTCATATACATAGGTGTGTATACAACCGAGTATCTCTTTACTTTTCACACATTCCTTCACACAGTTACAAAAACTTACACGGTTGATTCACACAATCATGTAAGTTAAGACACGGGCATGTATACTTACATGGTTAATATGCACGGCCATGTTAGTTAAGGACATGGGTGTGTAACACTCTACGCCAGTCATGTCTCTCCCTAGAAAAGCATCAACGTCTTGTCTTCACTTGTTTGTCATCTCTAACAAACCATAAAGATATCTACGATCACCGATGGTTAAGGTAGGACACTCAATAATGAGAGTGGAGAGAAATTGTGGACAGAGTTCCTATGGCATGGCAATTTGTGGATGAACAAATAGAATTAGATAAAACGAGAATAAAACGAGAATTAGAAACTGAGTTTGTATCTTTTAGTTCAAAAAACCATATTTTTATTCTACAATAAGTAAAATGTGTATAGTGCAATAGGACGCATACATTGAACCGAAACACAGCAATATCTTTATTATTTATCGGAAACCTAGAAATCATATCAAAACACACCTGACACCATCTCAATCTCAATCGACCCTTGTATGGAACCAACATTCTGTACCCCGTGACTTAATGTACATAGAACACATTGCACATCTCGTAGGCTTATATGTGGATCCATAGGATCAATCGGGACTCTATCTTCATGTCCACTCAATCCTCGCTGTAATAAGAGCATAATATAATAAGCAACTACTAGGACCAAAACGAAAACAGAAATTGACTTGCCAACTTCGGTGCCTAATACATAGATCCACCACTCATTCCTCAGCTTTTTCTACTGGTACTTCTACAGTGGCTTCTTTTGCTGTTTCATCAACAACCACCGTGGCTTTCTCTGTCGCAGGAGTTTCCACGGCTGCAACCTCAGTGGCGGGCTCTTCTTTGGCCTGCTCGGCAACAGGCTCCACTCCTGCTGGCGCTTCTTCTGTAGCAGTTGCAGCAACCTCCTCAACTACGGGTGTTTCTTCTTTAGGTTCTGTCACCTCTTCCTTAGTTTCATTTTCTACTGAAGCTTCAGGTTCTTTGACCACGGGAGCTTGCTCTTCGACGACCGGGTCCTGGGTGGCTTCTTGTTTGGCCTCCTCAGTCACTGGCTCAGTAGTTGGTGCGGTTTCTTCGGGAGTTGCTACTGTCTCCTCAGTCACTGGCTCAGGAGTTGGAGCACTTTCTTGGGGAGTCACTTCTGTCTCCTCGGACTTGGTGATCTCAGGGGTCTCTGTCTCTGGCAATACTGATTTAGCAGCTTGAACCTGCATGAACCATGTCATTCATTCAGTTACCCAGTCAAATTTAACAACTCAAACGACTGAAAACATGCTCTGAAAGAATATTCTCTACTAACTAGATCCTAAAACACGATACATGATTCTGCAAAGGGTCATAGAATCGATCGATGTTAAAAACCTTGAATGGAAATTACGTAAGCTAGTGAAAGCAAGAATGATGCTTCACGGTTTTGAGCTATCATAAGACTTAGATGAAACCAAGATGAGTTGAACTTGAATAGATCATGATCTAGCATCCCCCATGACCTGAAGTTCTTTGATTAGTAAGGATCAGAGCTTATATGATATTAATGAAGTAAAATGTAGTGGGATATAGCTAAGAGGATTACATAGCAATTTAATGTGTAAGAGAGGTTAAGTAATAAAAGATCTATCATCAGTTGAGCTAGATTTGCAAAATCATGTAAAACCACAGCAGAAAAAAGAAATCAACATAACAAGTTGGAGTGACCACATGATGATAATTAATACCTCAACACTGGCCATTTGGGAATCAAATAATCCTAATGAAACTGGAAGCTAGAGAGGTTGATCAAAGGTTGGAATAAAATGGTTTGGAGAAAGTGAAAGTCTGTGAATGAAGTGATGAGAATGATGAATGTGGGAGCTATTTATAGAAAAGGAAAACCATACATTGAGCAATGGGGTACTACAGTCTGAAGAATCTTTGCTGTTGGCTGACAACATTAGCTTTGTCCAGTTGTAAATGTGAATTTGACAAGGATTGTTAATGGCATAGATAACTTAAACAAAATGAATGTGATATCTCACATGGTGCAGCCCATTTCTCATATCAGCATCATATATTCCCTTTGAGTGGGTTAAACCTTGTTTTTGTCTACTAGAGCATGAAGATGACTGAATTATGATGCATTCATGTTCTTAGAATTGTATATTCACCCTAGTAATGAGTTTTAGTTCTTTTTTATTTATTAAAGATTTATAACAATCCTTGATCTAAGTAAATAATATCGTAAATTAATATTCGATAATAGTAAGAAAAATGAAGGTTTGTATGCACTTATTTATAGTACTTCCTTAATCCAATTATTATAAAGTCAAAGTTAACATATCCAGTACACTAGACTCTCCACTTTACGGAGATCTAGGAATGATCATAATGTACGTGATTTTTCTTTTATATTTTTACAAAGAGATTGTTTCTGTAACTTGAACATGTAACCTTACGATCATAAAAGAGCAATTTTACTAATTGCTTCAAGACTCATCCTCTTAATCCAAAGAACAACTTTACCAACTGCTCCAAAACTCACTTTCTTAATCCAATTATTATACAAGACTTATAAAAATATCTTAATTAATTTTATTGTAGTATTTAATAATAGAAAAGAGAACTAAAGATGGTTAATTTTGATATTGAAATAAATAGAAGCACTGATGGGTTGTTTATAATAACACCAATTAACAAAGGTTTACTAAACAATTTGTTCTTTGGTTAATATTTTTAACTTTAGTGTACTTTTTATTTTTTTTATACAATATATTCTTATTTCTAAAAGGTATACATAGTACCTTGCATTGGAACTATTGATTATTTACAATTTCACTGAAACAATCACATGGAGGGCAACATACACAGGCTCCAACTTGTACTAACTTAATTTTATAATTTGAGAACATCATAGAAATCCATACATGTAATTTAAAGACAATCCCTTTAAGTAGTTCTTTATTTATATTTCTATAAACTACTTAAGTATAAATATGCAATAATTGAAAATTTCAATCAGTTAATTCAATCTGTTCAACCTTAAAAATCTTGAACCGTTTAATTTTTTAGTTCATTTTTTAACTTTTTGATTCGATTTATTTTAATAACTTATATTATTAAAAATTGCTTTTTTTATTAATTAACTGAACATTTTTCATAAATTAATTATTTCTTAAAAGCTAAAATAAATCAATTAATTTTTATTTAATAATATTTTTAATTAAATTTCAAATTCTTTTACGAATAATGATAATCTCTTTTAATCATGTTACAAATTGTTTAATTATGTTTAATTTTTAATTAATTTTATGACAGTTCAATCATAATTGAATTTTTTAAGTTTTATACCTCTTATTTTATCGACGATTTGATTTTTAAAACATAAAATATCTATTACAAATTCCCATGAAGATTGCATCTTTATCATGTTTCACTTCTTTCACCACAAAAAGGAAATAAAAGTAACACCTCTATTTCTTTTCACTAATATCAAATTCAAACATGTAATTACTTCATCTTCTATACTTTCAACAAAATGAGGTGACAAATGGGTTCAAAAGAATCATTATTTGTTGGCCACAAAAGAGAAAAACATGGAGGGCTTCAACACATTAATCATAGTTGTTAAGTTAAAGTAAAGACAAATTGATGGACAACCCTTTTATTTTGCAAGTGTGTTCTCTCTAATAATATTCGCTTTTGGTTCACATCCATGTCTTTAAGTTAAGAAAAAGAAGAAAAAAAATATGTATTGAAACGACAACATGAATCATACTATTTTCACCGTTGTAGTCAAATCATTCGCCGTTTTTAAGGTTCCCCCCAACTTTACACTCACCATGCAATTTCAAAATAGGTGTGCTCTAGGCCGGTGGATGAAGTGGACAGCTTGTGATAACTGATTATCATATGATCATTACCGTCCAAAATGTTGACGGCCCCAGTTGGGGTCCGTATGGTATCGGAGAAAAGGAAATCGGTTGCGTTTATTTTATCATCTTATGGCTGTCCTGCTTTTGCTTTCTATTTATATTTTCTCTGTTACCTTTTAAGAACCGCCAATCGGCCATTCCCTAAAGTCGAATGGGGCCCACTTGAGAGTGCTTTCCAGGTAGAACGCTCATGACGTTGGGTCCCACTCTCACGCGTCTGATCTTGCCACGCCTGATCACAGTCATCCTTCTGATCATGTCCTCATGTAAGTCCAACTTTACAATTGTATTACAACTAGATATAGGCAGTTAGTTAGGCCAATGTAACATTAATGTAAATATTTAGTACAAACCCCAAAATCCCATTTAAATGTAACAAATTGTTATCTTGTTGTTGTTGAAAAGATTTAAATTGTGCTTGTTTGAAAGTAACCGGAAAAAAAGTATGAGTATAGAATGAAAACTTATGTTTAGTATTAATCTATCATTAAAGAAGTAACACTTTCATTTCTTCATTTTCAGTAATACTCCATTCTTTTATATTATCAAAGAAATGAGATTCATTGTTGACAATATTCTATTATCATTCCTTACTATATTCATTCCTATTCTCATTCTTATTATTCTATATAAATCAAGAGCCCCTTACTATTATTTACTGAGTTAAAAGAAATTCATTTAAAGCCTTTTCAAAAATTATTATAAAAATGATTTTAAGAATATATTAAGGCATTCTTATGTCCAAAAAAATCCATTAGGCATGCAGAAAAGTATATAATTCTAGAAATCAAAACGTGGGAAACTAAAGGTTGGCAAGGAAGATGTGATGTTTGAGCCGCCGGGAGATCATAAGAAATATACAAGAAAGGAAGATGTGGACATGTGGGAACATGCGTCTCTTATCATCCAAGTAGTGTGATAATCCATTTATAATTATTGTATGATTATCGTCGTCGTCATCATCGCACTTAATTCTAATTCATTAAATCAATACATAATTACATAGGACGATCACGAGAGTTTTGCATTAGAGCTTAGCAGTTCTATAGTCTATATGCTTAAGAAGCTTACAAGCTGCAAACAATTAGTTGCATTGCCTAGAGCAAGAATCACCCGTCTTTTTTACTTTCATCGATTCTCTACTATGCATCTAGCTGCCGGCGATTGCCATACCGATTCTTGGCTCTTGTATATTTGTCGGGAGAGTCAGAGGTGTTCAATCACGGAGTTAGAAATTTAAGATAGGAAAATCTAAATATTTAATTTTTTTAAATCTTTGAGGTCCAATGCACTATTGAATTTTAAATAATCCCGTCTTTATATATATA
>JANTNU010000233.1:4297561-4307749 GCA_024752395.1 Erythroxylum havanense | reverse complement strand
ATAAATGAAATACATGCATATATAAAATGAATACCTCATAATATATTATTAACAAGTCATAATGTTAATACATGAATGACAAACATCCATTGGCCTAAGGCACACTACTAACACATTGTAGCATTATCAACCACTGAAGCAGAGTATATTGCTACTACTAAAGGAGTAAAAGAACCTATTTGACTCTGAGGTTTGGTGAAAGAGCTTGGTCTATAACAAGATATTCTTGTTGTCTTCTTTGATAGTTAAAATGTCAGACACCTCACGAGAAATAGTAAGCACTACTTTAAGACTAAGAATATTGATGTTCGCCACTTTGTTCGGGATATTGTTGAAGTAAGTGAAGTTATTGTTGAAAAGGTTCACACCACTGAAAACCCTACCGATATGTTGACCAAGCCATTACTTATTGCTAAGTTCAAGCTTTGCCTGGACTTAGCTGATATTATTGATACTTGAGTACCCTTCGAGGCTTACAGTGAAGGGAGCTCCTACTTTTGATCTTGTGCCAAAGTGGAGATTTGTTGAGATAATGACCAAAGTCTTCAAGATTCTTACTCGGCGTAGATTATTACTTTGTATAGGTTTTCTTTCTTTTTTTGACACTATTTTCAAATTCCTACCCTAGGGTTATACTACTATATAAACGTCCCCTTATGGTTGTTTGTAACATCAGATTAGTGTACTATTTATTAATCCTAGGGTTTGTGTGTGTGTGTGTGTGAGAGAGAGAGAAAATATTTGTAATATTTCTTTCTTTGGCATAATGCATATTTTTGGGCTCTCTTTTGCCGTGAGTTTTTCTCCCTACACTTGAGTTTTTCATGTAAAAATTCTCTGTGTCCTATTGTTTTTTCTTTTTTACTTGATTAATTTAATTGCTTCTGTGACTACTAGCACAATAATTTTATAATTTTTTTCTTGTTTTTTTATGTGTTATGACTCTATTTATAAAGTTAAAAATAAAAAATAAACATAAAAATACTTCTAAATATATTAATTATGTCAATGATACTTTTAAGTCTAAACTATAGGAATTTTTATAATACTTGGTTTTAATGTAGGTATAGTATAACTTCTGGGGGATATTATATATATGTATTAGTAAAAATTATAATCATTTATTTAACATGTATTCACATTATCTTTATATTTTAAGAATTATAAAATTATTATCTTAATACTTCATTGTTTGTGTAAATATTATATGAGATAAAAAAAGATAATAGAATTCCAATATTTGAGAATTAAATAGTATTTTTTTGATATCTAGATAGACTTATTCTCTTTCTTTAAAGTAAAAAATGATATTTTTTGTTACATTTTTTATTATATTCACTTATCGGATTAAATGAAGTCCTAATTCATGACTTTGCTAATAATAAAATATGTTATTATTAACAAAATTTATTGTGGTTGTTATGCTAGGGTAATAATTAATATCATTATTATTATTAGCATTGGGCCTAAGCAAATTGTCGTGACCAAACAGGCCTTACACGCTCTGAAAAGAAGGGAGGTGTAAAAGGCGTTGCTCCGGCTTGTAAGCAGTAACAATGGCTCAGGTTCTAAACGTCAACCCTCTGCGATCCTCGACCCGTCCTGAATCAAGTGATATCCGGGTTTATGACAGAATCCGTAAGCAAAACTGGGAAAGGGGTTGGTCTTCTCTGCAACAGGAACTCAAGTGTAAAGGCAAGTTCACTTGCCTTTTCTCAGGGAGCAGCGACAGAGAGGTACAATCACTAAAGCTTTATCTTTTACATCTTATCTTTCGACTTGTTCTTTGGTTAGTGAGAAATTTGTGTTTCCGCGTATGTTGTTGTGGATGGAATTCGGAGGAAACTTTGATGGGACAGTGGATGATTGTGATTTCGTGTTTTATGGGGTCTGGTTTGGTTCTTGCATTTAATTGGAAATGAAGAACCCATGTCCCATATTTGTAATGTTTTCGAGAGTTCTGGTTCTTTATACAAGAGAGTGATTAATGTATGGCGGTCTGGTTGGTGCATGAGCTCACAAGTAAATGAACCTCTATTATAGCGGAAGTTGATGGTAGGAGGATTGGTGCAATGTGTTCTCTTTGTACGTTCACCAAATAGAGTCGGTATGCGCAATTTCTGGTACTTGGAAGATCATTCCTGGATTGTGTTTGTCGATGATTAGCTAATTTGGAGATAGCCGAGATGATTATTTGTGAATCATACCAATTCAAAATGTTCAAGCTGGTCGTCAGTACAACCCAGTGGCAATTCTAGTTGCTGCTGTTACGTGTTACCTTTTAGGGGTTTCGACTTGCAGAGCATCTTCAGAAGCGTGTGCCCTTATGCTTATTTGACATACTTCGCTGTTTTGTGTTTGGGAACTTTTGAAACTTGGCTTCTTGATCTAGCAGAGTTTGCTATTCAATTTGCATGCACTAGTCGTTTCCTTCCTTTTCTAACCACGAGAACTAATTGAGCAGTAAGGTTTTGGTTACCAAACCTGACATTTTCCATTCTCCATTTTACAGTGCCTTCATCCCTCAGATTTTCACCAGAAATGTGCTCAACTGCTATGAATTTCAATATTATACTCGGATATATGTAGTAATCACCTGTCCACCATTTTCTGCTATGAATTTTCAGGTCCAATATGCCTGTTACAGTAAAAGAAGTAGTCTGTAATGCAAACAATATTTGCAGATGAATTAGAGTTTGGTCAAAAGGATTATTGTGTACGATTGTAAAAATCATTCTCTTTCTCTTGTCGTAATTTAGTACAGCTGATTCTGAACAAAGTTAAGTTGAATGAGACCAGGAGATAGCTCAGCAGAATAAGTCCCTTTATTCATATGGAAATTTCTGGCGGTGAATTATGCTCTGAATCAGCAATATCATCTAATATTAAGGCCCAAACAGCGCAAATATAGTGAACCACAATCTTAGGACTTGATTGCATGATTAAATTTCCCTTTGAAATGTTCTGACTACTCTTGCATTTTCTAGTTCTGATTTGTTTCGCTTGCATGTCATGACCTTTCTGTAACACATGTGAATTTAAAAGTCTGTTGGATGCTTCATATGACTTTTTCATGTCTGTGGTTGCAGGAACAAGCTAGAAAAGCATTAGAAAGTGCACTAGGAGGAAAGAAAAATGAGTTTGAGAAATGGAACAAGGAAATTAAAAAGAGGGAGGAAGCTGGTGGAGGGGGAGATGTTGGCGGAGGAGGTTGGTTTGGATGGGGTGGAAGATTTGGTTGGTCCAATGGTGATAACTTCTGGCCTGAAGCTCAACAAACAAGTCTTGCTGTTTTAGGTATAATGGTCATGGTAAGTGAATATCTCTGCTGATTATTGTATATTATAACGCTGTTGCCTCTTTCTTCCTCTCAAGTCCCAATGTCGTTTTTGAATTTCCAGTATCTCATTGTTGCAAAAGGAGAGTTGATGCTTGCTGCCATCTTCAACCCTTTGCTTTATGCTTTGCGAGGAGCAAGAAATGGGTTTACATTGATATCATCGAAAATCTTAAGTAGTACATCTCCAAACAGTCCTGCAGATTTTACTGACTCATTGAAGGAAGGTGGTACTCGTGTTTCTGCAAAAGAAAAAGTGTTAAGAAAATGGGGAAGTGATTGATTTCTGATCTTAGGACTTGAATATCAATTTATCGAGTCAGTTGTTGCTAGGATGGCATATATGATTGTACCCTGATGATTTCAGCAATTGGACTTTAGAATCTTGAGAGCAAAATTCAGTCTGCAACACGATGGAGTATTCACTTTCTGGAGTTATCTTAAAACTCAATCTCTTGATGAGTATGACATTGAGTTCACACCGTCTATGAGTTTTTTGGACCATGTATGAAAGTGAAATGTCCTTGTCATTAATAGTGCTTTAATTGTCCAACATTTGAGGGTCTTGAGATGAGATAATGAAATTGAATTAATTCATTCATATTTTAGATACTTGGGGGAAATTCTCTAAAGAGCTGAAATAGTTGCAGCTCAGTTTATCAACTGTTTAGATGTAGCTGATTGATGTTGTGGAGAAGACGGTGGTCCATTTAAAACAGAAACCATGTGAGACTTGTTAATATGCAGGACCTAGCTGCTCTCATTAAGTACTGATGCGTGAGATGGAGGGCTCTGTGAATGTTTCCCCATCATCTTTGTAGCCATTTTATATCTACCTCTCTGTTTTTCTTTACAAGCTATTTATTACTGACACCACATTGTTGTTCAATTCCTGGGCTTCAATGAGCCAAGAGTGCAATGCCAGAGAGGCGTGTGTGGGTGTGAGATGAAAGCTGAGTTTTATTTCTTTCACCGTATCCAACAGGCAACAGTTAAAGAGGCCCTAAAACTTGAAAGAATGTGTTAAAAGGGTTAAATATCAGGTGAATCAATGCCTGCTGCTTCACGTTAAGTTTGTTGATTATCAAGTGGTGTGTGTCCAGAAGAGAGATTGTATAGGGTTGGCATTTCGACCATGTCTCATCTGAAGTTAATGATTAAAGTTTAAGTTGATTGAGTTTTGGGTAAACACAATCTCAGGAAGACTATTCTTAGGGAAAAAAAAGAAGAGAAGCTTTGAATGGATGAGCATGACATAAAGACTATTCTTCATCATTGACAACAGTTCGTGCTTAACATGCAACATGATTAGGAATCTTTAGTGTAGAAGCAAGCAATGCCGTAGCAAACATGGGATGCTTCATTAACTTTTGTATCCACGTCTTTACCTCCCCTCGAATTTTGAATCTTCATCATTCATTCTCAATTTATACGTTGATCGGGGGCTCATAAGATGGATTGGAGCATTCTGTTTTCATTAGAGTGTTTTAATTCTGTGCTGCTTAATCTGGTTCATATATTTGTGTAAATCTCACATAAATATATAAATGAGATTTAATGGAACAGGATAGAACCAATTAATTGAAACAGAAAATCTGATCTAACAACAACTAAAATGAAATTATATAATAAAGAGGGGGAAGATTATCTGACTTTGTTCATGTGACCCATCATTGAGTGGCAGGAATCATATCTCTTCATAGTTCATAATTAATTAACCAAACTTCCTAACGGGGCATTTCAACATTATCAACCTTAATCATTTTGTAATTCCCTTTTGCATTTTTATATTTCAATGTGATATTCCCATATTTCATACCACTCATTATTATTATTACTTGGTTATAACAAGTATGAAATTGGACAAGTTAGACTGAAATTTGTTTGGAAGAAAGCACTTTATAACAGCTAGTTGACAATAAGTGAAACATCATAAGACAGAAGTAAAGTACTAGTACAACTGGAAGTGATTCACTGTGAGTGAAACTGATAGGTTTGTTACATCGATTTTAACCATAACTGAATCCTAAGCAGCTTTTTTCCATGTTTCAATGACAATATCCACAAGAAGGGGTCAATGGGTATCTACCATCCACCCATATCTAAGCTGTCTATGGTCTCTGTCTCACTATCTCTCGGGTTCTATGTTTGGATATGTGTGCTAAAAAGAAATAATATTTGCATTAAATAGAAAATACCCTCTTCCTCGAATCGTGGCCTTCGTGGATTATAGTGCAGGAGTGACCTTCACGATCTTGCCACCTCTGTCAGTGTCTTATTTTTCGTTGTTGGGAGATACATAATTTCGGATCACCGCATGACCATTTCTGGTTTCTGTGTTTGAAACGAACTTTCCCTCACAAACCCTTCCCGTCTCTGTTCTTTTTCTCTGTGTCTTTTCTTGTTTGAAGGGTTATCCCTTTTGTGTGCTCTCTTGTCTTCTGCTTACCTTTCTAAGATTCTTCGACCCTTTTCCTCCCCTTGTTTTAATTATAATTTTGGCTCGTCTTCCTGTTCCTTTTTGGGTTTTGGCCTCTCTCCTGTGTTGTTTCTTGTTTTGGACCATTCTGTTCCTTTTGTTCCTTGTAATATTGTTGTGTTCTGCAAGTGAGATATCAGTTTTTGTGTGCCAATTTTTGAGTTTCTGCTCTGGTTAATGGGCTTCTGATATACTTGAATTTCGGTGTGGATACAAATAACAAAAAGGATGGGTCTCGATGATGAAAAGAAAGATGCAGTTTCAGAGACAAAAACACCTGAAACTGAGCAAGGACCTCAAGGTGGTGAGTCTGGGACTGGCGTGATTAGTAGACAAATGAGTGAGGGTTCTATCTATGCAACTGAAGAAGAGGAGGATGATGAAGAAAGAAAGATTGAGTTGGGTCCTCAGTACACACTCAAGGAACAACTTGAAAAAGACAAGGTTTTTTTTTTTTTTTTCCAGTTTGATCTGTCTGTTTCATTTTTTTTACATTTATGTCTCCTTTGTGATTACTTGCCAAATCAAAATTTATCCATCTGCAATCCTTGTTTGTTTTCATCCTCACTTTTGGGAACAAAGGATGATGAAAGCTTGAGGAGATGGAAGGAGCAGCTCCTTGGTAGTGTGGATTTCGAGGCTGTTGGAGGTATTCACGTTTATCTGCTTTTAACTTTTTTTCTTGTTATTTTTGTTTGGTTGCTAAGAAAGCTGAGGATATTTTGGAATATGCTGAAATTGTTTCCCATAACGCTTTTGCATTTAAGTAGTCACCTACAGCAATTCAAAATTTGAAAGGTACTAACTTGGCTCAAGTTAATCTGTTTTCAAAGTTGCCACATTTAAATATTTGTCGAAATTTGATGTTTGAAAAAGTTAATTTGGATCATTACTTCCAAAGTTCCTCCCATCTTCATATTCAAAACGGAATCTGTAATGGCGTGGTTGATTCTTTTTGTTCTTCTATGTTTTTCTTTTCCATTTCCATTGAAGTTGTTGGATTCACCAAGCAAGTTTCTTCGGACATCTGATGCTTTGTTGGCTATGCAGAAACTTTAGATCCTGAAGTTAAGATCCTGAGCCTTGCCATCAAGGCTCAAGATAGACCTGATATTGTTCTTGCCATTCCCGAGTCTGGAAATCCTAAAGGCACTTGGTTTACCTTAAAGGAAGGTAGCCGATATAACCTGGAATTTACTCTCCAAGTTAAGAACAACATTGTATCAGGCCTCAAATACACTAACACAGTTTGGAAAACTGGTGTCAAAGGTAGTGTCTCTTTCTCTCCTTCCCAAGATGGCTTATTCCTTTTCCTTTTCCTCTCAATTCTCTGAATGCAAAATCTTTGTTGGTGGAACAGTGGACTCCACAAAGGAGATGCTTGGAACTTTTAGTCCTCAGGCGGAACCATACGTACATCTTCTGCCTGAGGAAACCACACCGTCTGGCTTGTTTGCTAGAGGTTCATATTCAGCTAAAAGTAAGGTAAGTTTTAACATTTTTCCTTCTTCAGGTTTCGTTTTGTAAACGGGTAACTACTCTAATCTGTCAGGTTTATGTAATTATGAAAATTGAGCTTTATCAGCTTATAATGATTTTTTTCCTTTTTAAGTATGATGATTGTTTCAGAACGTTGGTTGAGACTTAATTAAAGATCATGATGGATTCATTAATTCATTTTCCAATTAAAAGACTAAATCAATGTTTGGCAGATCTGATGAGCTTACGTGATAATCCTGTGCTTATAAAGTTATCCAAATTGAGAACATACAGTTCCCTGATCACACTTAATGCAGTTACAGGCTTACAGCTCATCCTTTTTGTACTGATTTCATTTTCTGTTGCAGTTTGTTGACGACGATAACAAGTGCTACTTGGAGATCAACTACACATTCGACATCCGTAAAGAGTGGCAGCCGATTCAAAACTGAGAGTTCTTCCTACATGATTCCCTTGTTTCAGCTCCAGTCAATTGTTTCCAAAGTTGATGTATGCTTTTGATGTTAAGCTTCTTTGTTGTCTTATTTATAAATCCTGTCCGAGACTGGTCATGTAAACAATGAAGAGAGGATTTGGAGGAGGTGCAGCTAGATATTCATTTGGTAGGTGTTGCTTAATAAAAAGTCGTTGTTAGCTTCTATTAAGCACTACCTTTGTTTATCAAATGAGTCTGCGAATTGAAAGTAATTGCTTGGGAATGTATAATCTTGTATTCTTTAATCTTTACTTTTCGAGCATGGACTTGCTAAAGGGTTTGCTCCACTTATTGTATTCTTCTTTCTTTACTCATCTCTTCTCTTTGTTTGCTTGAAATACCACCACCATTTTAATCTGCGGTCACTTGTAGTTTAGTTTCAACCTGCTATCGGCTAGTTTGAAACACCTTGAAGATGGAGGGTGCCAGAAAATGGAAATTTGTATATTTCTTATCAAAATAGCTACTGTCAATGCAATCCTAATATGTGCATAAGGTTCTCGACGTTGCGAGAATTGTGTAAGGGTTATTAATATACGCAGTCTTCTCTTTATATTTTACGTACAAAGATATTATTTTTGTGACTAAAACTCGTGATCTTTTAGTTATAAAAGAATAATCTTATCACTAATCCTGGTAGGAAAAAGGAACTAGAAAGGATTTAATTGATTTATGTTATGATTTAGGGAATTGTTGAAGTTGTCTTCGAATGTGATTTATCAAGAACCGGAAATGGTTGTATGCCAACCCATCTCCTTCACGCATCAAGTATAAAAAGAGAACCTAGAAATTTGTCTGGAAAAAGCATCTAGCATCTGTGGCGTTGAACAAAATTCGTAGAGTAACTTGACTCTTGGCCTATGGTTGTATCACGAATTGTGTATTACTCATAAGAGAAATAAGAAGATCCACGCTTTAACGACATGACAGTACTGCAAGTTATGTTTTTTTTTTTAACCTATGAGATATCTTAGACATATTTTAATTATGAAAAGATACATTTAAGTCATTCACATCTAGACTAATCCACACTCGAGTCAGTTAGGTCCTTGCGGGAAGAAAAACTCTGACTCTAAATTTTGAATGGTTGCATACACGAGAGAGGTTCAAACTCACAACCTCACTTAAGTTAAGAGAGACTCTTATCAACTCACTATCTCGTAGGGTTACAAGCCATGTATTATTAAGAAGAAACAAAGAAGGTCCAGGGCAAAGGTGTACCAAAGCTCGTGTCTGTCCAAACTTGTAGCACATCTTAAGCATTGCTTAGAGCAAGTTTGCTTGTATTTATATTTTTGATTTTTGATTTTTATTTTCAAATTTGGTAAAAGAATTTATTTGTTTGAGTTTATGATTTTTATTTTTTTGTTTTAGTTGCTTATGGTAATGTTTTCTATTTTTATTTAGGGATGACAATAGGCTAGCTCCCCTCAAGTTTTTTAAAATTAAAAATATAGAATAATTTATTTTTTAATTAGATCAAATTCTGGATTATCTAGACCTAAGCTTAACCGAGCTCTTCTAAGTAAAATGATATTGTTTTGTTTAGAATAATTGAACCTTGAGTTTGTTTAGACCTGGGCTTGACCTATGGGTCGACTTATCAAAAACAACTAAATTTAAGCCTATGGGCTAAAAATTATCATTTCTATTTTTATTTTCTTTCATAATATGGTTTACTATCAAATAAATATATTATTTAATTATTTAATAATAATTATTAATAAGAATTATGAATAAATTAACTTATTTTTAGTAATTATTTTAAATTTTAAATTTTAAAAATAAAAGAATTTAAATTTAATAATTATCAATAAATATAATTTTAATTTAAAATATCTTAAAAATATAAATAAATATAAATAAATTTCTTTTAATGATTGAAAATATATTTAAAATAAATATTATAGATAAATTTTAATTATTTAGTTATTTAATTTGATAAATATAATAAATTTTCTCTAATAAATTTTATATAAGAGATTAAAATAATATTTTTATTTAATTTATAAAATGATTGATATATAAGTTTTTATATAATATGTAATTATTAGAAATTAATAACCAAACATGCTTTTTTATTTGAAAGAAAAATATAAACTAAAAATTGGAAGGGAAAATTAAAAACCATAACAAAAAAAAAATGAAACCAAATAATCTCTTAGTAAATTGGTTATAATCTTATGATTGAGAAGCTCAAGCAGCTTCAAAAAGTTAAGAGAAAGATCACTAATGTTTAAGTTTTGAGTTTTGTAAGTTCTTAGGAGCCACAAAATTAAGGTGCCTTAACTAGGTGGGATCAAGAATGATTTGATTTTTTTTTTGGTGAGAAGGAAAGAAAACCAAAGAGGCCTATGGCCTTAAGAAAGCAATAGAAGCAGCATCATTAAGAAGAAA
>JANTNU010000233.1:4237251-4249706 GCA_024752395.1 Erythroxylum havanense | reverse complement strand
GATTTTATCTTTACGAATAATAATTAAATAATTAACAAATTCATAAAGATAAAGAATGCCTTTAATTAATTAATAATGTCTTACAAATATTTACAATCAAAATAAATTGGCTACAAGGGCATAAACTAACATCATCAAGTGCCTACAAAAGAGATATAACACCACTAAACAAATTAGCATTAACATCAACATTATAAGAAATAAAAGAATGTGGTGATTGAACAATAATGTTCATATCAGCTGGCGATTTACTGATAAGAAAGTGGAAAAAAATACCAATTGGCAGATAAAGTTATCAATAGTATTAGAGCTTGTATCTATGCTAAACATATGTAGGAATTTCTGTCTACTCCTCATGTGGGGCTTTTAATATGTAGATTTTCATACTAAGGTTATTTCTTTAAGCTTTTCTATGTGTAATTAGTCCTTGTAACAGCTAAGGCGAACAACCTTGAACTTATTGTAATGTTGTATTAGTTTCACTTATATAATACCTTATTCATTTTAGGAAAAAAAAAAGTAATGCATCTCTCTTATCCCTAAGAAAAAGCATAAATGCTTTTGCATTGTTGATAGCATAAATAAGGAATACAAAATGAATGAAACAATAAAAGGCTATCATCAATACACACTTTTAAAAATCATTTTGGTAAGTGGCAATATAGCAATTGATAATTTAAAGATCACATAAGGCTATATAGTAAAAGCTTTTACATGTTATAAGAAACATATCCTTAATAATAGGGTAAATCCCATCAAATAAGTTTTGGTACACCAACTTCTGATGTTCTCTTATCTCAGATTTTGGAGTTGTGGTACAATTACTTTTAGTATTTTGGCTGCCATTATCAAGAACCTAAACTTAACATCAAAATTAAGAAATATAAGCCAAAAGTAATCTATTTCAACTGTAATTGAGTCATAATGATGCATGCCATCATCATAGTACTAGTAATCAATTTAGGCTTGGTAAATTACCATTAAAGCCTATGTGCTTTACCAAGATTTATTGAGTATATTTTTTGTCACTTCATATATGAAGAGATCAACACATCACTAGTATTGGTTAATATTTCTTTTCTATGGTTTATCAATCAATATGTGCTTGTATCAATCTTATAAAATAAAAGTCTTATATGGATTTGATAGCAAATTCTTCATATACTAAATGGAATCATTTGATTATCAAGTTGATGGCATATTTTGCATATTGTTTATTCTTAATAGTCCTATTTCATATATTAGAGTCGAACAAGTTGTAAAATGTTGGTAATTATTTACTATACTACCCAATACAAACTTTGTTTGAAATTTTGTATACTAATATTGTCACAAAACTTTTTTAGGATTTATGTGTATATTAATTTTTATTCTTTGTACTTACTTGGTGTGCTGATAGGTATTAAGAGGAAAAATTGTTGAAATATTGATCCTTAATATCATGCTTCCAACATTTTGGATGTCTATAATTAGTTTATTGTCTATACTGTTTCAGATCAATGAACTTAACCCTTCAATTAAGTCAAATATAATGAAAATGTTCAATCTAATGTATGACTATATAACAAGTGAAAAAATAATTCAGACAAAATAAACAAACAATTCTTCAAAGATAAGAAGTAATGTTTATAATCACTTCAAAAGGCTAAAACAAGTGGGAAAATTAATAAGATAAAATGTAAGTAATGCCATAAGTTATTTGTTAGAAGTTTGAAAAGTGGAACCTTAAATTTAAAAAGGCATATTGATGTGTTTAATAAAAGAAAAATGGTATTAGAAAGTCAAACACCTTTCTAAGCCTAATATTTTGAAGGAAAAAATCGAATGAATGCCACCAACTATAATCTTTAAAAACATCTAAGAGCTTGTTTGTGGAGGCAATTATAAGCCATTGATATCTACTCTTAATTGTAAATCATAAAGACGTCAAGATGATATTCATCACTTAATCCAGCTTATAAGATACCTACTCGAAATACCAATAAGAAGAACATCTTTAAGATTTATAATACACAGAGGAGTTTAACATAATGTTGTCGATTAATGACAAGCAATTTACAATCACATTTGATATGTAGGCATATGAAGATAAGAAAAGGGTTATATGGTTAGGACATCACATTACTTTAACAATAATTGGACTTTAGCTGCATTATAAGGTAAAAAGTACTTTTTTTTAAATTTTGGTATTATTTGTTCTTTGATTTTATTATATTCGATATTTGACATGTGTTTCTAAATGGTATGTACATTTATGTTTTGGTGTCTCATATAAGTGAAAAGCTAACAAATATACTAGTTAATTGTTTAATGACTGGATCATAGACATGAAATTGTTAGCAATAACTTTGGATAATTCTAACATAAGATGTTATGATTAACAAAACTAGGAGCATCTTATAGGTTGGTACCTTACTGGTGGATAGGAGATTCCTTTATATGTGTTATTTTGTGCATAAAGTGAATGTAGTGAAAAAGGATAAGTTCAAGATTATTAAAAAAATATAAAATTAATTCAAAATGATTTAGCGTATGAGAGCGCAACACCTAAACGAGTTAAGAAATTTGAAGAAACTGCAAAATAATTACAAAATGACTACAATTGAAAGTTAAGGATATATTGTCCAACAAGGAAGAATTTGACATCCAAAAATGCTTGATAATGTGATTAAGTATACTGATGGACTTGTCAAGTTGAGACAATAAGATTCTCAATATGCTTATTTGATGACATATCAGTAATGGAAGTTGACAAAAGAAGTTTATCATAAATTCGATGTGTTTGACATTGTTTTGTGTTCTAGCACAAAATATCCAACTTCTCACATTTATTTTACTCATATGTATGAGATGAAATAATCATTATCTTAGTGTGTCGTTTCTCATAATGAAGTTATTCAATCAATGACAAATAAAAATGATAACTTTTAACAATTATTATAAACAGATTGGAACTTTTAACAATTATTAAAAAGAGATTGGTAATACAATGGCAGTTACTGATGTTTCGAACCCAAGGTACAAGTTTGTTGCAATTGAATATTATTTTTAGTAGTTATAAGGAGATCAAGTTTCAATACATGTTGATATCTTTAGAACATTTTGGTATGATTTACTTAATGATTATCAATTAAGAATGAGTAAAAGGTTGGGTCAAAATAGTTTGGTATCATCTTCAACTTTTGTTAGTACTTTCTTGTTATGTAAGAAAGTTATCAATTTAGGTTTCATATAAAAGGAATTCACAAAGGAAAAAAGGGTTATAATCTCATATAGTATGAGTGAGTTAGACAATTATTTGGAAGTTGATATTTATGAAACAAATGATGAACATTATGACATGTTAACACAGTAGAAGTTAAGTTGCGTTCAATATTCAATTATGTAAATACTTGCCCTAGATTTGTTAGTTATCCCAGTATCTACAATTATTTTTTAGTCTGTTTTTAATAATTTTTTTTGTTACAAAAGAAAAACAACACCTAGATCAATTGACAGCTCTAGAATACAAGTGGTCAATCGCATCGCTGCCAATTAGCTCTTGTACGCCAAAAGGAGGTGCCTGGAGGACACGGAGGCCTGGGAGAAGGAGTAGTGGGATAGTGAGTCTTTGTAGTAGTGAGCTTCATTCGAATACTTTGGAAGTCTAGATATGGGAGAGAAGTTGATTATGTACTAAAACATTTATGATAAACTCTATATTTCATGATATATTATATTCTTATTTTTATAATTTTGTAATTATTTATTATATGAATTTATACTTTCTTTTTATATTATGACATGCATAGGGAATGCGAATATAGAGGAAGCCATTCAACATTTTGCAAGCTTATTTGAAGAATGACTGTTGATGAAGATATATTTGTTTATTAATAATTATAAATTTATTTAATTAATTTATTGTATATTTAAATATATATAATAATTTTTAAACGTAGAAGAAGTGACACGAAGTATTGGTGATTTTGACCATGGCGAAGATTAGCAAATAATTATAAATGATGTTGTTCCTTTTACAAAATATGTGATTTTAAGTATACTTTTCTTTTACATCCATTTTAGCATCAGAGATAATACTTGGTGGAACTATCATAGGTACCTCTAAATTAATTTCAAAATTTGTACATCTAAATAAATATAATAAAGGAAAATAAGAGTCGATTCCACTAGAAATTCCTGTTTGCCAATCGTTTAGAAAGAAAATAATTAATAAAAGAGAGGTTGATCAATTTTGTAATAAAATAAAATAAAGGAAGTAATAAAATGAGATTTTTTAATAAAATAAACCTTAGTTTACAGTCGCTTCCACCCTTTGAAATTATGATTAGTCATTGACCCAAAATAGTTATTTCATTAATCATATATTTGATATGATACTAAATATCCATTATTCTTTAGGATTAGTTAATCAAAAGCACGTAGTTCAATTAATCTTCATTGCTTAACAACCTTTAATACGATCCAAAATTTAATTAAACAATAATTTTTTTAAAAAGAAAGACCATCGAAGTAAGAAAGCATAATACCTGTGATTAAATTTAATTTAGTCAAATACTTTTTCCAAGAGAAATAATTTGTGCCACAACAAATTAAAACTCCTAATCAGTATAAGTGATTAAAAAACTTGAACTTTTACGTATTCAAACTTTAATCTAGCCAATGATTATTTTAACCAATAAACTAATTGTGTGTATACATTAGTGGAAAATAATCATAAAATAGAGTAATAGAAAATTAATTCAACACATGAGTAAATAAAATACTTCATTCTAAGACTCAATTGCTTCCCAATTTTCAAAGTTCTAAAAGGAACTTTGAGTTCCTTCAACTAATAATAAAAGACTTAGCCATCAAGAACCATTCCTATCAACTACTCCAATGTTGACTAAAGAAAAGAGAACAGAAGAGAACTTCGAGATGTTGAAAAATGTAGCTAGAAAATGGATGCTTTGTCCTTTCACATCTTGACTCTATTTGTAGCGTTCAAAACTCATGTAAAAATCTTGTGGTTGTGATCCTTTAGATTTCTCATATCATAACTTCCTTGAATTTCAACCAAACCTAGTCAAGATAAGGCTTTAAACCACTTTTAACCCATTTTTCTCTTGCAAATTGGAAGTCCAAAACTTGCAATTTTCTCAAGTAAAATTATTTCTCCAAATTTCGCTTTGATTCCCATAATTTGATCTCAATATGCAAAAATAAACGTTTTGTTATATCAAATCTCCTTAATTTTCCTTGATAACTGTTAATTTTGCTCATTTATTTCAAACTTTTAAATTTGAATTAAGGTTTAATCATTTTCTTTAAAAAATGAATTTGAGCACATTAAGATAAGATTATAAAGGATTTTACGTTAAAAATTACACAAAATTATGACACATTAATACTAGTATATAATTATTGAGTAATGTTGGAGACACATATGTAAAATGAAGATTAGATTAAGAAACTTTGCTCAAGGAAAAATTTTAATTAAAACTTTCCACAATGATTAAGCGATTGCATACGTTAGTAAAATTTACATTTTGTTTTGGGTTGCATTGCATCTATTTTTGCAGTTAATGGTTTCTGTGCTGCTATGATCTATCTAGAAGTTGTTGTACTCCGCTCTTCGAGCCTGGTGAATTTGCAACGTGAATTGCTCTTTATTTGAGGGGTCTTTGTGTATTGCAATGTGAAATACTTTTTATCTTTGGGGGACGTTTGTAAATATTGTGCATGCGGGAGATTACTTGGGTAAGCCACACATGTTTGAGAGATCTTTGCGAGTTTTGTATTCGATGTCCAAGCATTTGTGAATTTTTTTTTTATATATAAAAGGGAGAAAGCACAGCCTAATTCGTGGCCTGTGGGGTATCTACCCCGTACATGTCCTCTAAGAAGAGACTAAGACATCCCGAGGGAGGAGAAGGTAAATAATAAAGGCCTAAACCAAAACGTCCTGCATGAGCCGCTAACCAATCCGCGCAACGATTTCGTTCTTGACAGACGTGGCGGTATTGAATCAACCATGGTTGGTTAAAAAGAGCTCGAATTGCTTGAACTAGAGATGTGTGAATGTACATCTTGGAATGTGAAGAGGAAAGAATATTAATGACTTCCAGAGATTCTACCTCGAGTTCGACCCGACGGTACCAAATCCCAAGCATTTGTGAATTTAATTCTTGTTTATTCTCCCTGTGAACTCTGATCAGAACTCAGAAGCTGAGGTTGCAAGTGCAACTTCTCGACTAATTTTGAATGTATCATGATGATAGGTTATAGTGTAACTGGCATGGTATGTCCCCCATTTTCATTTCCAAAGAATGTAATATTTTCTACTTATCATATGTTTCTTGCCCAGTGGTGGCGCCAACTATCTATGATTGAATGCTTAGACGATTAATTAGTTAACAGTTAAAGGATAGTTTCTGTTTAGGGATATGGAAAACTTGTTTACTGTATATGGCCAGTCCTTTAGAGTCTGTCCAGACATTGTTTCCAAAATCTTAAAACAAGTGGAATGTGGAGTTAAGTTAAATTGGTGAAATCCTTCTCCACACGATGTCATTAACTTGGTGGTTGAAGGGGATTGAGTGGCTTTATACCGACCATGTTGAATCTATGCCTTTCTTAGCCAAAATGCACTAAAGACAAAGTATAGACAGTGCGAACAATGTTCAATAAAGCAGCTGTTTAATGCCCTTTGACAAATATCTTCTGCTTCATCTTCACATTTTCAATGAGGTGGGACTATGATCATCAAACAAGGAAGCACCTTAGAGGGAAAAGCAAGAGATAAGAACAAGAAGATGAGATAGAAATCATTGAGCAGCCCGAGGACCTGCAGGTTTCAATCCCAATGGTGTAGTCAATGATACCACATTTATTACTGAGTCTGAAGGTACTGCCGGCTATATACATGATATCAACCTCAGGTGTG
Organism: Erythroxylum havanense; assembly: GCA_024752395.1. NCBI lineage: Eukaryota > Viridiplantae > Streptophyta > Magnoliopsida > Malpighiales > Erythroxylaceae > Erythroxylum > Erythroxylum havanense. The sequence goes on along the minus strand of JANTNU010000233.1, from coordinate 4,242,778 downwards.
TACCATAAGAAATTTTTATTTGATCTTCATCAAATGGTTATAGGAATCAGACCTAGATCATAATACGAGCACAGAATCACTCCTCTCTGACAAAGAGAGTATACATATGAAGTACTTACAATAGAAGTACAACCGGGAGTTCGGTTAAAGACCAGTTTGTCTTGAAGGAATATGGAAGAAAACAAGAGGCTTGCAGTAACGATGTTACTGATGTTATGGTTGCTGGTGGTGTCGCCGGTGCTGTCTTGCCCGCCGGACGGTAGTGAATGTGAAAATTGTATCACAGAGCAGATGAAGTACGGTTGCCCAAAGTGCGTGCCGATTCTGCGGTGCATGGCTCGGTGCTTGTGGGGTGGGAGTTCAAGGTCAAAATGCAGCAAGAAGTGTGACTGTAACGGTGGGAATCCAACTCTTGCTCAGTGCAAAAAGTGCATGTTTCGGTGCAAATGCAGCTGTGTGGCCTAGATAAGTTCTCATATAATAATATAATATCCAAGTTTACGCTTCTTCTACGCTATTATATATGTGGCTTCCTCTGTGTATTATCACTCCTTTAGCAGGTCTTTGCTTCTTTTTGCTGTGCATTTACATATATCAGAAACTATTATCTGTGCTTTGAGCAAAGCAAACTGACGTTATTTCTGAAATTTCATTTCGAGTGCATGATGCAAACTGTATGCAAGTACATTCTTCAAGCTTTGATACTTGCATGTAATAAAAGAATTAATAAATTGAAGAACCTTGTCATCCCATTTTGTGCTCTAAAGTTAAATTTCGTAGCCTTGATGATTGTTCTTTTATCAGTTTATAGGTAGAAGGATGATTCCATGGCACAAAAGAATACTGATCACTATATTCCTCGACTCCTTCTACTAATAACTGCCATATTAAGGCTCCTGCTCCGGCCTGTCCCTTCTTTGCCGACTCGTAAATTCTATCATACACTGCTTTTAACAATCTATCAATGTCGTTTACCCCTTCCTTAGTTGCATGCCGAGCAGAGCCCACTTCTGTAAAAAGAACTGGTTTTCTCAACACAGTATCTCCGTCCCTTACATGAGAATCCATCCACTGAGAAAGAAACTTTGCTTTGCCTTCCAAGTTTGTATTTGGAATCCTGCAATTTGTAGATGGAACCAGATTTTACAATCAACTTAATATCAAGCTGATGTAAGCATCAACATTGAGATAAATTAGGCAACTCCACCCAAACACCACAACAGATTGGCATAAAACATAATAACCTATCGCAAGAATGCATAGTGGAATAACTTGCTGGGTCTGATCCTTGTAATTTGATCATCATCCACACAACTATCAGAGTATATGAGACCATGACTAACCAGCTATCTGGGTATGCATGGACTGAAGCAAAATCAATGTCTTTGATTCCTGAATTTTGTACGAAGTCAGATCCAAGTGAGGCTGCCCATTTGCCAGGATTTACATCCAACTCTTCTGTTGTATTTAGGCTGTAAAAACCCTCAAGTCCAACAGTTACTAGATGTTTCTTATCCAAGCCTTTGATGAATGTCGCCATTTCGCTGATCCATGCCTTTGGTGAACAGTGACAAAACAAGTTCAATCAAATCTCAGATGAAGTTACTTGAAAATAATCTTCTTCACCAATTTTGAAAATGAAAGTTCACAATTATTTCCAATTCACCTGAAGTAAAGGAGCAGATGAATTAGATGCACACCGGGGCTCATTCATAAGCTCCCAGGCAAAAATTGCTGGCTCGTCACAATACCTTACACCACTTATAGAATTCTTCCTTGTCACAATGGCCTGGCAAGTGCATAACAGGATGTGATAAGCAAACAGAAATAGGCATCAAATTGTATAATAATTATGACTGCAATTCAGTAGAGATTTGAAGTTGAACCCAGGTTTTCAGAGGAAGTGACAGATACAGATCTCTTTTCCAAAGGAATAATATTTACCACTGATCGTATGGCGGGTAGTACTTGTTCAATCGAACATATAATGAGCGTGTAAAAATGGTTCTAAGGGTTCACATTTTCGTAATTAAATATTGTGTCCCACCTTGACATATGCTTTGTAGGAGTCCTTAATGGCAGGGTTCGAAAAGAAGGAATCATCTTTTAAGGAGACATCAATTCGAGTTTGTTCCGCCCACCTTACATACTGAGCTTTTCCACCAAACGCATTTAGATTATTAACTAAACTAAGAATTAACCTTATCCGATGCCTCCTTGCTTCAACTATCACAAAGTCCAGTGCCTGCAGCCAGATACATATAAAAGCTCTGAGAGAACTCATAAATGCTTCCATCAATCTTGCAATAAGTATAAAACAGAAAAGCAGCAAGATATTAAGAATTACATTAGTACACACTACACAGGGAAAACAGCAAGTCCCCTAGCTCACATTCAAAATCACAGATTCTAATGACATTCGTGCCCCGGTCGAAAAGAAACAGCAAGTTTCATGGTACAATATAAGCTCTACATCCCAGTTGACACTCCAAGGAAATTCTTCAATTTTACAATCCCGCACAAAAACCGACCTGATCATACGATTAAGGTCATTTTCTAACTAAAAAGCTAGTTAATGACGCAAAAGATAGCAAACTCTTAAATGACATTGCAAAAGAGCCGTTCTTTTAACTAGTAATCAACTGGGTATGGCTACTATGACTTACTAACATTCAACTCATAGTATAAGTTTCCCTAATTCCATTCCTTATAATCCACAGTTCTTTAATAACAGTATTAACAATAATAACAATAAAATAAGATGTATAATTGATCTTATCATTATATGATATATTTTGATAAGATATGATAATGCTCTTATCATTATCCTTCATTTTATCTTTAATATGATATGATTGTATAACATAAAAGTAGAGATATTTAGTTAGATAAATTATATATAAATACTCCCTTGCACAGTTAATTATGCACACAATATAGAAAAACTTCTTTTCTTCTTTCACTCACTACATGATTTCAGAGTCTTCTTTGTAACAAAAGGAGTCAAAATTCTGGATCTTTCTTTATTTTTTCCCTCACAACATTTTGTTTTCATATTATGGGTTTTTAAATCTACTCCAAAAACATTTTTCCATATAATAAATTGTTCATCTTCTCGAGTAGAATACAACGGTTCAAAAATTATCTATGGAAACCTGCCCATGCATCATCATACGCCAAGAATAGCTGCTGGAGTTGAAACCCTAGTTGCAAGTGTCTAGAAAAAGAAGAAAAGAAATTTTCAATATTTTGTGTGTACAATTCAATGTACAAGGGAATATTTACATACAATTTGTCTAACTAAATATCCCTAATTTTATATTATACAATCATATCACCTCAAAGATAAAATCAAAGATAATGACAAGATCGTTATCATATCATATCAAAATACATTTTATAACGATAAGATCAAGGATAAGATACATCTTATCTTATTGTTATTATTATTAACACCCCCTTCAAATTCAAGGTGACATAGTAGATGAGAGGTTGAGTTTGGAAACTAGATCTACAAAGCGCCAAGGTGGATGAGACTTCGTGAAGATGTCAACAATTTGAGGCTCTGAAGAAATGGGAACATAAAATGTTTTTCACACTCTCAAATTTCCGAGTCAACGAACCCGACAACAATTTTGTTTTGATCTTACCATATCTTTGTTTCATGATATTTCTTCTAAAGGTCCATCTTACAGCTCTAACAGTCCAATAGAACAAGCATCCGATTCTATTATATCTTCCCTGGATAGAGACCCTTCACTTTCACCTTCACCACACAACTCTTCCTCATCTACCCATTCATCATAATCCACTAAGTCTCAACAACTTGCTCATTGTTTCACTCGAGTAAGTCAACCCTCTGTTCGTTTGAAAGATTTCCATGCTTATTCCACTATTGTTTCTCTATCTGAACCTCGCACCTATCGCAAGGCCAGCTCTGACACTTTATGCTGGCAAGCAATGGAGGAAGAACTACAAGCTCTCTCTAACACTGAAATTTGTAACTTGGTTGACTTACCCCGAGACAAGTCTGTTATTGACTGTAGATGAGTCTATAAAATTAAGATTTGAGTAGATGGATCAGTGGAAACATACAAAGCTCGCCTTGTTGCTAAAGGATTCACTCATAAATATGAAATTGACTATAAGGAGATTTTCACTCCTGTAGCCAAAATTACTGCAATATGCAATTTCATTACTGTTGACGCTAGCAAAAGATGACAGTTATTTCAAATGAATTCTTAATGGAAATCTCACAGAAGAAGTGTACATGCAACCTCCTATGAGGTATAATCATCCTTCTAATAATGTTTGTCGTCTCTGAGAAGTCTTTTAAGGATTAAAAAAGCTCCTCGAGCCTAGATTGCAAAATTTAGTTCCACTAGTGGACAACTTAATTTCAAGTTTACCTCTTATAATCATGTCTTGGTTCTTCGCAAAACAGATCCAAGGTACACTCTTTTCCTTCTCTAGTTAGATAACATGATAATAATTGGTGATGACATACAAGGCATCTCTACCCTTAAGTCCTTTCTTGACCAGCAGTTTGCAATGAAAGACTTGGGTAATCTAAGTTATTTTTTGGGTCTCAAAGTGTCCTTAGATGAATCTGGATACTATCTGTCACAAGCAAAGTATGCTATTGATCTCATCTTTTGTGCTGACATTAGTAATACTTCACTAGACACCAGTGTCACATTCTTGCTACTGATGGGAGTCTACTTAATGATGATACGCTTTATCGCCAATTAGTTGACGGTCTTATCTACCTTACTATCTCTCGTTCAGATATTACTCATACTGTTCACATTGCGAGTAACTTCATGTCCGCACCTAGTACAACTCATTTCTCTGTTGTTAGTAACTCTGAGGCACTTTGTTTCATGGCCTTTTTTCTTGCTATTCTTCCCTATTAGAGCTACAAGCTTATTCTGATGCTGGTTGGGTTGGGGATCTAAAAAACCATCAATCCACCACTATTTATTGTTTCTTTCTAGGAACATCTTTCATTTCTTGGCACAACAAGAAACAAATAATTGTCTCTTGATTCATTATAGAGGTCAAATATAAAACTCTTACTGAGACTACCTTTGTACTCCTTTGGCTATGCTGGCTGCTTCAAGATATGGGTGTATCTTTCTTGCCTGCAGTTTCTCTCTATTGTGATAACAATAGTACTATGCAAATTGCTAATAATGATGTTTTTCATGAACGGACTAAACATATTGAGATCGATTGTAATCTTGTTCAAATATAATGTTCTCTAAATGACCATACAACTCATTCTCATTTTCTTATAGTCTTAGATTGCTGACATCTTCACAGAGTCTCATTCATCTCGACACTTTACAGATTTAATTTCTAAACTCAACCCCTCATTTACAACGACAACTTGAGTTTGTGGGGAGATTTTTACAATAATAACAATAAGATGTCCATCTTATCCTTGATCTTATCATTATAAGATGTACTTTGATATGATATGATAATGATCTTATCATTATTATTGATTTTATTTTTGATATAA
>JANTNU010000233.1:4151463-4162170 GCA_024752395.1 Erythroxylum havanense | reverse complement strand
ACTAACGTCAAGTAATGGTTGGCCAAACTCAATACCAGCAAAATCAATTTCAAAACAGAGAAATCAAGACCAAAAATCCATACAAATAAAATGACCGAGATTTAGTCCATAAAATTAACTAAAAGCTTCAGCCCAACCTTGAAGCTTTGAGGAAACTACTCAATCATGATAGGATAAAAATCACAAGCATTAAGGTCAACAACCAACATTAGTAGAAATCAAATAATAAATCAGATAATGAATGAGTTTTTGAATTCCCCCTCTCTATGTTGTTTGCGTCTCCTTCTGCGTTCGTTGCGCTGCTCCTATCTGCGTTGTTTTGTGTTTTTCCAGCTGCCACGTTAGAATCTCTAGTCAAGCTACACCTGCTGAGTCTTGCCTCTTGATGGTCAGTTGCTCCACTCCACGCTATTTTCCTTCAGTCACCTTCAGCTTGTGTCTTTCTTCTTCAGCTCAAGCCAACCTTGGAGAGTGTTATGTTTGTTTCTTGGTGTAACGTTGAGGGCTTTGTAGAGTGAGTGGAGAGTTGTTTTTGCTGTCAGCTCACGTATAATTTTCTCCCCTTAGTTTACGCACTTTAGCCCCTAACTCACCTTAGTTCACGTAATCTCCTATTCACTCACTCACACACACACACACACAACGCACACACCTCCAGCTCTCTTAATTTTCCTGTTTTTATTTTTCTTGCTCCCTGGCCATGTAGTCGCGCCTTCTTCTCTTTTATTCTTACTGCTCCTTTGTCACTCACCCAATCAGTTCACTTCGTTCTCTCCCCAGACCACACTCCTTTTGTTTCCTTCTGCAGTTTCAGCTCTCCCCTCTCTCCTTTACAATGTAACGTTCAGCTCTCACTCACCCAACTAGCCCCCTAGATTCACGCACTCTTCACCTTCTGTTTTCTATTTTCTCTTTATCTCCTTATTTTTCCTTCACTCACTTCAGCAGCTCCTCCTCACCACTTCACTCTCACTCAACTCCCCTGTAACGCTATTCTCCTCCAGACCCAACATTTCCTTTTCTTTCCAGACCACACCTCATTCTCACAGTTAACGCCCCTCTCACTTTTTCTCAACTCTTCTTTTATTTTCTTTTCAATTCACTGCTCCCTCACGTCTTGTTCTCTAGCTCCCTCTTGCGTTCACGCTGGTCTGCTGATTTTCTTCTCTTGGTGTCCTCTAGTTGGTGTCCTTGGCATGGTGGGTTGTTTAGGGTGGGGTTACTCCTCTCTTCACTTGCACAGCACACACTCCACTAGCCTCTAGATCCACGTGATTTTTGTTATATTTCTCTGTATTGAAACCACCCATGCCTCCTTTCTTCTAGCTGGTCCCCCCTCACATAACGTTGATGCCTTCTATTGTGGGTCCTTGGGGTTGTCCTCTAGTCTTTAATTTGTTGTAGGTCCCCTAATGTTTTGCCCAGCAACTCGTTGTCTTTGCTTCACCAAGCTCACCAACGTCCCACTAGCTGTTGTTTGTTCTTGTGTGGGTCACTTCTCTGCATGGGTACTTGCTTGATGTCCCAACATCAGGTCTCTTCATGTGCCAAGGCTCCTGCGTTTTCTCATCTTAGACAGCCCTCATGTGTGTTGTTTTGGACAGCTCCTTGCTTCTTTTTTTATTCACCTACAATGGCAACTTCTTTGGTCAAATTTCATGTTTTTTTTATGAAAAATGAGAAAATAAAATACATAACAATCTCAATACAATTAAATCAGTTAACCTAAAAAATGCTACTATAATGAACGAATGAACATGCAAAATAAATGAAAATATGATCTAAATATCTATATAAAATGGACTAAACAGTCTCCTATTTTTTCAATTGAGGAAAGGATGAATACGGGCCTTTGATTCCCAGTTGAGGATTCTGACAAGGTGACCCATTGTCTCCTTATTTATTCATTATATGTGCGGAGGGATTATCAGCTAGCCTTCAAAGTCTACAAGCCCAAGGACGCATCCATGGGACAGTTGTCGCAAGAGGTGCCCCTCCGGTGTCTCATATGTTTTTTGCAGATGATGCTATTTTCTTTGTTCGGGCAACACACGAGGAGGCAATATAGTTGAGAACTATCTTGCAAATATATGAGAATGCATCGGGCCAAAAAATAAATCTAGACAAATCAGGTGTTTCCTTCACTCTAAATACTACGCCTACACTGAAGACTAAGATATGTCAAATTTTGGGAGTTGCGGAGATTGCAGGTCACACCAATTATTTGGGTATGTCGTCAGTAATAGGCCGAGGGAAACGCCAAGTTTTTCATTACGTGATTGAAAAGCTTATCAGACGAATACAAGGGTGAAAGGCTAAAACATTATCAAAAGCTGGCAAAGATATACTGTTAAGGACAGTTGCACAGGTCATGCCGAATTATCTTATGTCTCTTTTTTTATTACCTCTGGATACTTGTAAAGAGCTGGAGAAATTGATGAATGGCTTTTTTTGGCACAATGGAGGGCGGACAGTCAGGGTATACGATGGTTAAGATGGCTGAGGTTAGCCATACCAAAGATTTATGGAGGTTTGGGCTATTAAGATTTGAGGCAATTTAATCTAGCTCTTTTGGCAAAACAAGGATGGCGAATCCTTAAGTATCCGGAGTCAACTGCAGCAACCATCCTTAAAGCTATATATTTTCCCCAGACTGATTTCTTTTCAGCAGAGTTGGGACACAACCCAAGCCAGATCTGGAGAACCATCCATCAGGCAAAAGCAATACTAATTCCTGGTTGTCGACGAAGAGTAGGTGACGGACAACAAATTCGTATATGGAGTGACCTATGGCTAATGGATGATGATGACCCATACATTCAAACACATACCAACACGCAAATACAGTTTGTTGCAGAGCTCATTCGAGATCATCGATGGAATGAAAACAAGATCAAGGAAATTTTTTATCAACGAGACGCTAACCTCATTCTTCAAATACCACTTAGTTTTTCAAGACGTACGGATGTGGATTCTCAACGCTCAAGGTGAGTACAAAGTGAAAGAGGGATATAGAATAAGCATGGAAGACATGAATCTGGAGCTAAGAGAAGTCGGCTTTTCATGGGAGAAATTATGGCAAATGCAAGTTCCAGGTAAAATAAAACTCTTTCTCTGGCGTACCTTGAGAAATGCTCTCCCCTGCAGAGCAAATCTCAAAAAGCGTCATATTGCTTTAGATGATAGCTGCCCACTATGCGGTAAAGCTATAGAGGACGAGCACCACATATTCCTACATTGTGACGTGGCTACTTTTGTCTGGGATAGTTATTCGGTGGACTGGCACACGTCTTCTACGGCCACATTCCATCACTGGTTTGCTTCTATTATGGTTGGTCTTCCCAAGGCAAAAGCAGAGGAAATATGCATGATCATATGGAGGTTGTGGACCACACGCAACGAAGTAGTATGGAAGCAGAAAGTTCAGGACCCATCCACCATTATTCGTCGAGCCAACACCACACTGTTAGAGTGGCAAGCTGCTCATAATCGACATAATACTACTACCTTAACGAGTCAACCATCACATCCCCAATGGCAAGGCCCACAACGGGACCATTTTAAATGCAACGTTGATGTGGCACTTTTACCTTCTGGACTCTACGGCTTAGGTATGGTGATCCGAGACTGGAAAGGTTTCAACTGTGCAGGAAAGGTGATGCTTATGTCAGGCTGGAGGGATCCGCTAATTGGTGAAGCGTTGTGTTTTCGAGAAGCTTTAAGCTGGATCAAAAGTCTACCATTCTCGCCGATTTGTGTGGAAACGGATTGCCAAATGATTACCAAATCTATGGAATCCACACAAAATTATCCTTCGTATTTTCGATGATTATTTAGGATTGCAAAGCTCTTATTAAAGAGCATCAGTATGTTTCTATCGCTTTTGTTAAGAGATCAACGAATCAGGTTGCTCATAAGATAGCTAGGGCGGCTGATTCTATGTCTGATTTCGAATGGGGGGTATGCCCTCCAAGATTTCTATATGACATTTTATCCTTTGATATAAATAATATGCGCTGAGCGCACGTGACAACGTTTCAAAAAAAAGAAAAGATAAGTAATTTCCTAATAGAGCTATCTATGTTATTCAAAAGTTAATAAAAAATTGTCTGTACTTAAGAAGGAAGTTAAATTAAGGATAAGTTTATAAGAAACTAAGATGCTTAATAAGCAAATGAAAATTATGAAGTAGGACATTGAAATGTTGATGAAGGAGAAAAAATAGTTTAGGTTGACATTATTTAATATAATTGTAGGCTTCATTTTAATTTTAGTTTTATTGTTCATGGTTTTATATGGTTGCAAAATAGGTTTAGTTCAATCTTTATATGTATGGATGTGTGAAATTTATACAATATTATATTATATTTTCATTGTGATTTCTTGTCCTCTAAGTCAAATTTTATTGTTTTTTAAACATCTCAATTGCCTAATAAAGTGATCTCATTAGAAATTTCATCTCTACGTGCATATCATATATATAACTAGCACTATCTCTTTTAAGGAGGAGTAGTAAAGTGATTGACACAAAGTATAATCCAAAATGTATCAAATTCAATGCTAGTTGGGAGATGATAACATAAAGTATAATGCAAAATACATTTACAAAATATAATCCAAAGTATAAAGTATGATTAAATATGTTTAACTATTTGGAAGATCAATATCTTTGCTACTATTTCCATTTTTTCCCCTTTTAGTTATTGTGGCTTGTAATTGTCTTGATGTAATGCTAGATTTACCTTTGAATCTAAGACCTCTTGGTTCAAGTAAAAATTAAAGAAATATTTGAAATTTGGAACATAAGAAATATTTGAAAATTTTATATGGCAATGTCATTATCCTTTTAAACAATATCTAACCTATTTCTAATAATATTTTTATTAATGAAAGTTACTTTTTTTTAGTTCTAGTAGTAATAGGCTTTAGTATCTCTAACAAATCCATAAACACATTGCAATTTGTGCTAGAATTTTATCTTTTTTTTGAAAAATTAAAAATTGGATTGATAGAATAAAGTTGGAGAACAATGTTAAGAAAGTAGTATTACTCTCTTTGGTCTCTTGCAACAAAGCAACAATACACTACAAAAACCAAACAAACCGGTTGGAACAACGGGGTGAAAACCCCTCATATCTACTCATCAAAGATGCTAATATTTACAAATTAGGCCTATGAGAACAGAGGTACTTCATAGGCTTCCTAGCTCACTTCCATCATCAAATTGACAACTCTAAAGTTTTGTTTACCGGTTGGAATCATATTGACACTAACCCTTTCTAATGGCTCAATCACATCTTTAAAGACTTTGTCTTGTCCTTCAATCACCACTTTTGGTATTTGGGATTTCGCTTTATCTTCCTAGTAGATTTCCTTTTTTCAGATTTGGATTGCATGCAAAAAACTCTAAGGATATCTGGGACATGGTCTATTACTAGTGGGATATTACTATCCTCTATTTGTTCGATGTCCCTTGTCCCTTGATTATCAGTTAGCCCAATAGTTGCAAGTGGAGACAGCATGTTGGCCTAATCCCTCTGACAATACTCCAAATATTGGGATGTGAAACCATTCGTTTCATGGTCTAGATTCTTCTCATTGTCGGCACTAGATTTGTCAAGAGTTATCTTTCCTGGGAAATGTATTTGTGAACTTATTTGTTCCTTAACCCAACTAGTTGAAGACCATTTGATTGTTGCTGCATTGTTTTGTCAGTATCTACATCTACCTGTTCTGTGCTACAACTGATTGCTACCATTATTCTATCACAATTTGATCCTAAATTTAACTTAAAATTTTAAAAAAATTAAATTCATTTTCCAATTAAATCAAAACCATAAAATTTATCTTGAATCAAATTCTACCTACTAATTTATTTTGTTGTCTTAAAGTTAGCGTGGAGTTTGGAGAACTCTTTTGTGCATGCCAGCTGAGGTCTTCAATGAGATTGATCTTATAAGAGGCCTCGGTTGACGTAGCCCGACTCGAGTTACAGTTAGTGCAAATTCTTTCAATTAAAAATACAAAATTAAATCATTTTTAAGGATTTTTTATGAGGGTTAGTTTCTAGCGTTAGAGTATCTCATATTGACTAAACATGAAAATATTAAAAGGTTTATAAGTGATAAGGATCAACTATCTAAATAATTAGTTTTAATTATTTTATCAAATGATTGACCCAAGCTCAATTTTTGTTAATGAGCTTTACAATCTGCCTATATTAAAAAATTAATATGTTATCAGAGCAAATTTGGTCCAGATTCTAAATTTACAAGTTATCCATCTGAATGTCCAGTCCTAACGGCCTGGTCTAATTATCACTGTGTTTATTTCAAGTGACAACTAGATGTCCAATTTCAGTTACACCTGAGAGGGAGTATTAGAGTATCCTATATTGACTTTACTGTATTTTTCTTTTTTCTGTTAAAATTAGTTAAATGTAGAGATAATAATATGCTGAGTTGAGCCCGATCCATGCAATCTTGGATGTTCAACTCTTAACGAAATAAAAATATTAGTTTGTTAATTAAGTCAAGGATAATATAAGGAAGGAATAAATTATTTTCACTGAAAATTTTGTAAAGAAATATTTGTAATTTTAAATTAGGTTGGATTTCATATTTTATTTATTTACGTAGGATACGAACGATACTTGACAGAAAAGATTGAACCATTGGATTTCATATTTCAATTGAAAGTCAATGATTTACTTTTTTCATGAATAAGCTTACAACTTTGTAACATATTTTTTCCTTATACGTAATGTAACTATTCCACCACACATTATAATGGTAATTAATATTTAATTTTTTAAAATATTAGTTTGTTTAGTTCAAATTCGCCCACGTTGTTTCTCTTTGGGAAACGTTTCCATCGTTTGGTGGCGGTGACTATTTACACCCCTAGTCTTCACTATTTTTTGTCCAATTTTATGATATCTTATTGAGTCCAGTGAATTTCAGTCATTTATTTATGTGAGTCTTGTGTAAGTCTCGCATAAATAAATGCAGATCCTGCATAAATAAATGACCGATATTCACTGAATACAATAAAATACCATAAAATTAGACAGAGAATCTTGTCCTGCTGTTGAAGCTACTGCCATTGAAAAGATTGCTTTCGTACATGAACGTATGTATATGTATATATACATGTCCATTGACGGTTGGACATGAACGCTTTTAATTCTGCTGCTTGACTTTAATTGACTTGGTTGGTTCCATACATTTTCTACCAAAGGCAAAAGCAAAAGGAGGAAGGAGATAAAAGATCCCATACCTGGTATAGTACATTACGTTTCTTTCCTTAAACTTGAAGAAACTCGTCTCTTTTATTTCTGCTTTTCTTTCTTTCACACTGATTACAATATAAATCAAGCAAAGCAATTGACTACTGGCCTTTGCAAGGGGGAGACTTTGAAACAGTATAATGGAAGGAAGAGGCAAGCAAGCTGAGTTAAAGAAGGAAAAGCCTGCTGGTAGAAGCTTAATAGACTTGGTGTTCTCTTGGTCTATTGAAGAGGTACTCAACAAAGATCTGTACAAAAACCAGGTTTGCAACGATATCTCTTTATTTTTGTTCAAGTTATGTTTCTGATCATCAAATGAAGCATAAGAACAGTTAATTTTTGTCTCCCATTTTGACATGCAAACTTTCGGAACTAGAACTGGCCATATCTACGTGAATATGTTAGTTTCTTAATCCCTGTTTGGCCGATGACAATGATTGATTGTTTAGTTGAAGTGCTGTCAACGTAGAGCAAGGCAAGAAAGTGTGGAATCTACATTGTATTTTCAAATATATTCAACCAAGTGTAATCAATCTTAACCTTAGTTACCTCGAACTCAGTAAGTACAGAAAACTTGTTTCTGGGCAGTTTTTCTCTGATAGTAATTGATTAATGACTGATACATTCTATGAACCATTGAACCACCGTTATTGGTGATGGATAACTGTTAAAAACATCTTTGTCTACCCCTATAAAGAATAGAATGCCTGAACTCGTCTTCTATATGTGCACATATTTATTTTTCCACAGCAATTTCAGCATGCAGTAATGGTACTGGCGCTGAATGCCTCACTAACTAGCAGGTGAAAAGGATTCCAGAGACATTCTTGTCGACCGCAGATTACATGAGGTCGCTAATTCCTCCACTTCTTGAGGAAACACATGCAGACTTGTCCTCAAGCATGAAATCGGTGCCCAAGGCACCTGTTCGTGAAGTGCTTAGATTCAGCAAATCGAAGAACTACAGAGATCCTGGTGATCTGTTCTATACCATTCAATTGAAACCAATGGACACAATAAATGGACCAAGAGCATATAAACCAGAGGCTGGAGATCTTCTTGCGGTGTCAGATGTAAGACCGAAATCCGAATCTGATCTGAACAGACCCAGAAGACCTTATCTCGTTGCTTACATTATGGGATTAGAAAATGGCAATCCTGATATACTCAAGGTACTTGCGTCAAAGCCAATTCTAGTAGATGAAAACATGAATCAAAGTTCTTCTAGACCCATGGGAAAGCAAAGGAGAGACACTCTATTTGTTGTTTTTCTTACTAACTTGACAACAAATATTCGCATATGGAGATCATTAAAATCAGAGCTGGATGGAGGGAACATGAAAATTATCAGCAGAGTGCTTCAAGGAGATCCAAATGTAAAAATCGTGATTGTTTGATTGTGTGCAAGTCAGTCATTTGTTTGGCTAACCAAAATTCTGGTACTTTTGCTCCTGCAGGGTGGGGAACATTGTAGTCATTGCTCGTTGGAATCAACTAGGTTGGCTGCAAATAATCGGCTTCAGAGTATAAAAGGCTCTTCTGCTTTAAATCCCTCCCAGAGAGAGGCAATTATAAGTTGCCTCTGCATGAGGCAATGCTTGCATCAGAATTCTGTGAAACTAATTTGGGGTCCTCCAGGAACAGGGAAAACCAAAACCGTGGGCCTGTTGCTGTTCTTGCTGCTTAGATTGAAGTGCAGGACCCTCACATGCGCTCCAACCAATATTGCTGTGTTGGCAGTGACTTCCCGAGTTGTAGGGTTATTTAAGGAGTCTATGACAAATGGCACTTATGGAGTTGGAGACATTGTATTATTTGGGAATGGAGAGCGAATGAAGATTGATGAGAAAGACGATCTTCTTGATGTGTTTCTCGACTATCGTGTTGATGTGCTTTGTACGTGCTTTAATGCATCAACTGGATGGAAACAGAGTGTAGAATCAATGATCAGTTTGCTTGACGATCCTGATCCAGAAAGAATTTATTGTCAACGTTGTATATCTGAAGAAGAAAAGGAGAACAAAGAGGAGAATATTGATGTTCAAGATATCACAGAAAGCATTAATTGTTTTTGTTTGAAAGATATTTTTCAGGCCTTGATTGGAAGCAAGAGCAATGAAAAGCAGAAACCTTCTGCTTCAGGGCCAGAACGGCAAACAATAGAGAAGGAAGATGCAAAGCGAAATTGCTTGAACAAGGAAAACAAGGGACAGAAGACCGATGAACGCCTTACATTTGAGATGTTCTTGAAACAGCAATTTAAAATTCTAAGCGAAAGATTGGAGTTTTGTATTGTAAATTTGTCTACACACTTGCCAACATCCATTATTTCGTTAGAGGTGGTGAAGAACATGTACAGAGCACTTGATTTGCTTAAATCTTTAAGCACTTCTTTGTGTAGTCCCAGTGTTTCTGACGAATATCTTAAGCAGGCTTTCTACGGTTTGGAACGTGAAGGAAACAACATTAGCAGTGTTTCTCTCATGCGCACCAATATAAGGGCTTGTCTTCATATTCTACAATCGCTTCCTCGAGTATTCAGGGTTCCAAATATTGGAGACAAATATGTTTTCAGGAATTTTTGCTTGCAAGAAGCACGTCTTATTTTCTGCACTGCGTCAAGCTCTGTCAAGTTACATGAAGAAGGAATGACACCGGTGCAGTTATTAGTTATCGATGAAGCTGCTCAACTTAAAGAATGTGAATCAACCATTCCGTTGCAACTTTCAGGTCTCCACCATGCTATTCTTGTAGGTGATGAACGCCAACTTCCATCCATGGTTCAGAGCAAGGTAATTAGTTCCTTCTTTTTGCCACTTTTTTAATTTGAAATGCGTGCATGCTTTCATTTGGATTCCAAATTCATTTGCTTCATATGATTACCAGATTTCTGAAGGGGCTGAATTTGGGAGAAGTTTATTTGAGAGACTAACCTTACTAGGACACAAAAAGCACCTCTTGAACATGTAGTATCGGATGCATCCATCAATAAGCTTATTTCCAAATAGAGAATTCTATGCTATGAAAATTCAGGATGCCCCAACGGTGAAAGGAAATAATTATCAGAAGAAGTTCCTTCAAGGAAACCTCTATGGTCCTTACTCATTTATAAATATAGATCACGGGGAAGAGCAATTCAATGATGGGCATAGCTGTAGAAACATGGTCGAGGCTGCACTGGTATCAGACATAGTAGCAAGGCTCTACAAAGGTTTGTCAAAAGACTGGCTATTAATGGATATAAAATGTTACAATTAGAAAGATGATAAAAGAGAAGAAAAATACTGTGATCAATAACTGATACACTCATATTTTCATATATATTTAGGACTTAATTTAGAATAGTTTACATTCATTTTATGTTCATTTGTAGCTGGTCTATCATGTTTTAGCATTATTCGAGGTTCGTTAACGCAACG
>JANTNU010000233.1:4123430-4133587 GCA_024752395.1 Erythroxylum havanense | reverse complement strand
AATTTTTAGGGGGCCAGTGGTTTGTGGCTCCGTCAATGATTGGTACAAATATTATCACCATAATTTAAAGGAAAACCCCAAATTAATATGAAAAAGTATAACTAACCTTCTACTATTGAAAAAGGTAAACTCCTATGTTGGCCAAAAAAATGTTTAGGTTGAAAATATTTTTTAATTTAATATATAATGAAAACAATCTAAACCTTGATTTTGAGTATATTTATTTTCTTTTATTTTACATCTATAAATTATCTATATAATGTTTTATCAAATACACCAACCTTACTTTAAACTAATTTCACATTAATGGTTTTTAGTATAAATGATAATTGATTATATTTAAAGTAAAAATAGTTTTTCTAACAAAATTAATGCTATCTAATAAAATTATTGAAACAAATATCTAATTTACCATGCATTGCAAGTTAATTATCCCCTTTTTTCTTAAATGTACTTAAAATTTGACAAAATCAGGTCCAAACTTGTCTCTCAAGTAAATAAATTAACTATTCACATACTTTTAAATTTATTAATCTATCTTCTACCAAAACTTAAACGGCAAATCTCTGTACTATTTGTCCCATGTATCTTCTCTTTCTATCTGCGCCACATAAGTATCTCTCCATGACAGTTTAATTACTCGTTTCTCTGTAAGTTGTGTCCAATTGTCAAATCCTTCATTTCTTTTCTGGCGATCTTAGTTAATAAACCAGCTTGTTACTTTGTCATAAATTTCTTTCATGTGGCTTCATTTCTGATTCTAAGATTTGCTGACCACATATATAGCTCTTACATGGCAAATCCGACAGCAGCCCAATATATGTTTCTCTTCATGCTTGCCTCCATGATACTAGGAACCGGGTCAGAGGGGCGAGCGGTAACCTCGGAGAAGCTTAACGACCGGCTCCTTTTACGAGAAGCAGGCTATTACAATGAATTAAAACAGGATTCTGTTGACCAATTTTATCCGTCTGCTCATTTTCGGAGAAGACCAGTGCCTGAAGCGCTGAATTCTGAGTATCCTAAGGAATTAGTTAGCACTCTAAGAGGTCCCCCAAACTAGTGTGTGTCTGTGACAGAAATCTCCTGAAAGCTTGTGGCACAAATAAGACATGTTCTAGTAGAGTATCTTGATCAACATTGGCTTGTCATCTTATAGTCATGTATCTGTATCTCACGATAACTATGTCTTATTACTTTGCTTAATACATTTTTTTGTTTCTCTTTTCATTAACTTTGTGTCTTATCTTATGTTTAGTTATGTGGTTGGAACTAGTCTTTATTTGTGTAAATTGCCCGTCTTGGTGTATTCCTATGATAATGTTCATAGTATTACGATTTTACTTGAATTTGTTCTCCTAAATTTTTTGAGATTATCACCATATTTTTCGAATTTGTTTTTGTATCATCTGCGATACTTTGATAACTCGCAATGAAATAAGGATAATCAAAAGTTAACTTCAAGTTCACTAAAACTAAAAACTAAGGAAAATTAAAAAGTTAATCTTCGATTCACTAAAACTAAAATAATGTGGCGTGGTAAGGGTGCTTGAAATCTTATGTTATCATATTATCCTTTTTATTAATAAAGTCTCTAATCGCATATCATATGTAGAGATAAAATCGTAATTTACACTTTAACGTTTCATAAAGTATGATAATAGAGACAATGATTTTAGATTTTTTATGAAATGTTAAGTTTTAAAACAAGTTATGCCTCTAACTAATACCTAAAGAAATTATTTTTAAAATCACATTAACAACTGATATATCTAAATTTTTCAATTGTGACATTACATAAGTTAAATTGATAGTCCAGATATAAAAAATTGACAAAATTCTAATTCTATTATAGTTTAGTTTGTTATTAATATCGTTTTAAAAGCATTAACTGTAACATGATATACAAATAACAAGAAAATTTTCTTTAAAACCTTTGAAAATTATTTTAACCTCTTGTGCAGTCATATTATAAATATTTATACGTATTATTTATATTTTATATTATTATTATTTTGTCTTATATGTAGGTCTATGAAAACATTCTTTCGACTAAATTGGGATAAGATTGCGAATTATTAAATCTTTCCAAACTCTACATTTTGGCGAAACTCTCATTAGAGATGTTGTTATTGTTGTTGTTTATAACAAGAGCAATACTAATCACATCATTAATAAACTATCATATTCGTATCACTTTTAAGTGTAATGTACATAAAGTTTTAAAGAGAAATACTTGGCCCCTACGGAATGGCTCTCGCTAGGGTACCACAGTCTAAGCATACTTAGAAAATAATGTTAAAATACTTCTCAATTTTACAAGATTGGTGTCTTCGTAGCAAAACGCCTCCAATGATCCACAGGAAAAACAAATTAGCCGTCCTAACAGTGTAGATTAGTAGGAAGCATCTCTCCATTTACACTATCATGCAATAAACGAAGATGTGCTTAGACTAATCTCACAATCACTGCTCAAACAAGTTTACGTTTAGTTCTACCTTTTGGGTCAAAAAGTAGCTCTATGATCTATTTTATCATAGAATTTGAGGTCTTCCGAGTTATGCTTTTGACATTAGGTGAAATTGAAAAAAATTTTCCTACCATGACTAGAAATTGTTGGACATTTTGGACATTTCTCATAAAGTTAGACAACATTTAATTATATTTTTTAATTTTTCAATAAATTATTAGTTAAATTATATAATTTGATATGAATAAAGATAATAAAGTGACTCAATAAATGATCTAAGTCATTGGATCGAAGTCTAAGAGAAAAATGAATCTCGATCAATATGGATCACACCTACATCTGGCTTGTAATGGGGAAGCCTAATATAGAAGTTATATATAATATATAAAAGTTAAAGTCTCCAGCAATTGCTCATGTCATTCGTAAGCATCATAATTCTCTGATCCGTTAAGAGAGCTTACGTTTTGGGAAAACTATAGACAGGCTTTATCGCGTCTTAATGAGTAATTCTCGTGAAGACGGTAGTAGATTCGAGATTGTTTTGGCCTCGAAAAATTCTTTTGAATATATAGAACTAAAATTAGGTATTTTTCGTATTTCTTCATTTATTTCCTTTTTACGTTCGATCTGGAATATGTAACTAAGATCCCGTTACGTATTACATTTAGTATCAAAATGATAACATGATCGGGTGGTTAAAAACGAAAATTTTTTATTTTTCTCCATAAGGTTTCTCAAAGAATAAAGTTTTGTTTTTGGTTTCTTTGTGCTTATTATTGCATGAAATTGGTATAAATATATTTATCCTTGAGAAACTAGGTGAAAAAGAGCCTAGGAATGTGAAAAAATGGCCCAGAACTTCCCAAAAATTGGCCCAATAGTCAGAGGTGATGGAGAACCATTGAGCACATGTGGTACATGCGCCCGACTTGTAAACAGTACCATTTGTAGTATATGATGTCTAGCACATGTGAATAGTGTTGAGTCACGTGTTTGGCACGTGTATCGGTGCATATGTGGTGTGTGTGTCACACCCACTAACCAGTTGCAGCGGTGCACACACCCGGCTCATCCTTGGTGCATCTGCGGTGCACTTGTTCCCACGCCCACTCGCGGTTGTTGTAGTGGGCTGACGTTAGCTTGCTGAAGCAATGCTGACGTCAACCCACTACAGGACAACAAAATCAATTTTTTTTAGATTTTTTGAAGTGATACCTCAGGGTGTTTTTGGGTCAGTTTTTTGAGAAGTTTATAAAATGAGTTTTTTTCCATTTTTCTATATTTATTATATTGGTTATTTTATTTCAGAAAAAGGAATTAAGACATTCTGAAGTTGATTTCAAATAAATTTTCATGCTTCAAACATCACTTTAAGGAGTTACTTCAAGTTTTCGTGTCTTAGGTCTCATGTTTAGTATCTAGGATCGCATGATAGTCATCGAAAAAGAAATTAAGATATTATGAAGCCAATCTTGAGTGAATTTTCGTGCAGTGAACTTACATAAGGGACATACATGAGGTTCTTATGTCTAGGATAATCGGTTTAGTGTTTGGTGATGCACGATAGTTGCTTTAATGAGATTTTTTTCGCTATGAAAGTCTCAAAATGTTTTTTCAGAGAACGTCTTTAACACTAATACGTGACAATGAGACTATACATTTAGGTTTTTCATTTATTGATGTTAGATTGTCATATACCATATGCCCATAAAGAATGTGATAACATAAAAATGTATTCCTTGTATTTGTGGATCTTTTAGGTACTGACGAGGATGGAATCACCAAAGTGGCCTTTCAAATCAGTATTTTGAATTGTTTTACTTGTGTGTTAGGGGATGTTTCTAGTTTTATGTTTGATTATTCTGCCTAAAGATGTTGACCTTACATAAGATTTTGAGATATATATAAAGACATTAGATGGAGGAAAGTCGTTGTTGAAATAATCTATTTGCCTAAAGGTGGTAGTGTCATGAGAGCTTATGGTTTGTACTCTGATCATTTTTATGTGAAGGTCTAATTGCATATATTATTTATTCAACAGAAACGTATTTCAAAATATGTGTGATTGGAATCTTGATACAAATACTATTTAATGGCTTCAAGTATCGCTATTATATTACATTTGTGTTGAATATAACATTGTTATTTTATTCATCTTTTTTGTCAACAATATCAGTGTTACTATTGAAATCCTGACTGGTTTCAATACGAAGGCCATACGTATGGATAAGCTATCTCCACCTACATCTATGAGCTTGAGAGCGTATAAAGCTTATGTAGCCTAAGATCAATCTAACAGATTATGTTGTATGACCATTAAGAGATTCATACTTGACCATATGCTTAGTGGACTTCTAGACACAGACATAGTAAAGGAATTTCTTAATAATGTATCCTAAAAGTATACAATCTCACTTAATTTTGAGATAAGTAACTTGATAAAAAATTATTCTCTATGAGGTATGCGAAAGAAAGGGGAGTGATGGAGTACATATCAAGATAATGAATATTCCTCTTCCTGATGTCTTTATAGTTCACCAAACTCTGAGTACACTCCCTTTAAAGTTTAATAATCTGGTGATGACATATTATGCGTTGGATGAGGAATGGGACTTCAATACTTTGACTGTCCATTGTGTTGCTAAGGAGGAGAAACTCAAGATTGTTACTCCTACAACCCTTGAAGCAACTAAAGGAAAGGCAAAGGCGAAGCCTGCTAAGTTCAAAGGTAAAAAAAGTCTAAATCTTCTCCATAAGCTGATGTTGATCAATTCAGTACTAGTAAAAGTCATGTGGACATAAACAAGCTAGCAGTATGAGGCCTATAATGAAAGACTTAGACCATCACGTAACTCCTTGACTTATCAATTTATGAATCTAATTTGGAAATAATCACATTAAGCTCTAGGTGACTAAATAGTGGAGCATCTAATCATAGTGCTTCCGCAATGTAGGGGTTCATATCCAGGATAGAGCCAAATATGGGGAGGGAGAAACTGATGATCGATAGCAATGAAGAAGTGAATGTAATATCTATAGGGGATGTATCTACTGAGCTTTGCTACAAGGTTCATTTTTGTTTTACATGACATATTTTATATGTGATCTTTGTATCAATTTTGAAAAAAAAAAGTTAACTCCTTGACATATTTTAGATGTGTTTTGACATTTTTCGATGATTATTCCCATTACAGTTTATGTGTTCTTGCTTAAAGATTAAAAGTTGAGAAACAATTGGAAAAATTAATCAAGATAGTCAGTTTTGACTGTACAGGAGAGTATCATGACAAACATGATATTTCAGGACATAAAAAGGTCTGTTTGCTAGATATATGGAATCAGTTGAAAAAGTGACTTAGTTCACTATGCCAAATAGTCTTGAACAAAATGATGTGTTACTGAAAGGAATAACCACACTCTAAAGAACATGAAGAAGTCAATGCAGGATAAGACTAATCTACTTGATTATATATAAGGGTAAAAACCTAACCTTGTACACATTCATGCATGGGGCTGCCCTGTTAAAGTAATATAATCGTTATAAAGACAAATTGCACACTCGTTTCTCTTATTGTTATTTAGTGATATATCCTGACCACTTTAAAAATATAGATTTTTTTTTTGTAGAGAAGGAGGGACTAGAATAATGAAACCATAAACAGATAACCTTCTGGAATACAGTGTCTATGATGATAGTGGGCATTTTGACCCTTCGGATGATAACAGGAAGGATATTACAGTTATTATATACCTGTTACTTATACAGTTAGATTTAGTGGATTTAGTTCTCAATGCTATGCCTGTACAGGAATAAGAACCTATACCTGTACACATAGAAGTTCCTTGGGGTACAAGATCTAATGCAATTTCATAGATATGCTAGAGTGAGATGACTTGCTATCCCATCTAATTACATAGTCTATTTGGTGAAAAAGACAATGATGTTAAACATGTTGCGGATCCAGTTACTTGTACAGAAGTTGTTTTTGGACCCAATGTAGATTTGTAGTGGGATGCAATGACTTATTAGATGCAAACCATGAAGTATAGTAAGGTCTAGGAGCTAGTTGATTTGTAGCAGAATTGCAAATCCGTCAGTTGTAAATGAATTTCAAGACTTAAGGATTTCAAGATAAAGTTCAACGATTTATGAGCTTGCTTAGTTCTAATAAGGTTCACTTAGGGAAAAAGGTTTGACTTTAAGTTACCTTCTCTCTCGTATTCTCGTAGGATACATTTTGAGTGATTTTGACAAATGTAGCTCATAATGATATAGAGTTATATCAGATGGATCTCAAAACTGCCTTTTCTAAATAAAGACCTTTATAAAGAGGTTTATATAGAATAACTTGGGGGATTTCAGGATCCAGATGAAAATGACACGATTTTTATGTTAAGAAAATCAATATATGGTTTATATTAAACCTCTCTAAAGTAATACCTTACATTTGATGAGGTTTTGACCTTTTTCGACTTCATGGAGAATAAAGTTAAAATATGCTTGTATTATAAGGTCATAGGGGTCAAAATTATCTTCCTATTATTACATATGGATGATATATTGCTTACATTGAATTACTTGACCATATTGCATGGGATTAAATAACTTTTGGCCAAGCATTTCAATATGAAGGACTTTTGTGAAGCATCTTTTGTCCTAGGTATCCAAATTTATCGAGACAAATCTCAACACTTATTAGGCCTCTTATAAAGTGCATACATTGAGTGAGTGATACAAAGGTTTAATCCAGTTGACTATAAGCCTGTTATAGCACCAATCTCTCATAGTGAGAGATTACCTCTGGCATAGTGTCCAAAGAATGAAGTAAAGAAAGAGGTTATAATGAATGTTTTGTATTCTAGTGCTATTAGTAGCCTAATATATACCCAGGTGTGTACTAGGCGAGACATTTCATTTATTGTTAGACTGTTTGGTCAATATCTGGTTAACCTAGGTATTAGACCATTGGAATGCAATTCAGTTAGTATTGATATACTTAAAGGGAACCAAGGATTATATGTTGAAATATAGAAAAATCAATGGTATAAACCTTGTAGGGAATCTAGATTTTAACTATATGTCTGAATGATCAAAAGTCCACCTAAGGTTACATTCTTAAGTTTGCAGATGGTACAATGTCATGGAAGAGTGTCAAGGAGACACGTGTGACTTCCTCGACTATGTATGCAAAGCTCATGCTATGGGGCTACTTTGCATATGGTTTACTCATAAACTTGATTTTTGAGTTTTCTGTGTTGTATTATGATAATCTTGTTGTTGTGATGTTTAATAACAACAATGTAGAATATGATAGGTCTTAGCATTTGGAGGTCAAATATTTAACCATAAAGGAGTCAATACAAAAAAGGTGATATTAAAGTTTGGAACATTTTAGGATTGAGGAAATGCTAACTAATCCTTTAACTGAACGACATGGCCCACTTAAGTTTGGGAAACAAGTATATAGTATGGCTGTTTTGAAGTCCTTAAACACTATTAGTTAAGGGCTCATTACGTTTGCTCTATGTACATTTGTACATTTATACATTTTGTTGTATTATGACAGTAAGGTGGTTCATCAATAAAGATGATCATTGTTTATCCTCAATAATGTGTATTATCGCACATTATCATAATATATGTAAAAGTCTTGAGATTTTTGTATATCTTAAGCATTTTAGAGGTCGTTAGGCATATATATCGATTGACCTTGAACATGTATCATTGGGACACATACAGTTTAGTATGGATATCAATGAATTTTAACATGATATAGGGGGATATAAGTTGTTAATCCCATAAATGTTCTCTAATGAAGTTTAGCATTCAGTTAAAGAATATGAAGGTTTTCTCTTATGAAGTTTAGCATTTGATGAGAGGAAACAAGTTTTTTCTAATGTTATTTAGCATTCGGTAAGAGAAAATAAGATTTCTATATTATAGTTTAACATATGTAGTTTAGCATAAATTTTGGAGAAATCGAGACCTACAAATGAAGATGATATAGTTTAGATCAGATAGGTATCATATTAGTTTGCGACACTCCATTTTAAAACAAGCATAAGTTCCACCATTCAGAGGAGTGAAGTACAATGTCTCCTTTATTGATCATTATTTCGGGAGGTGTTAGGCATACTATATCAAGAGAAAAGTATAAGTATTCTCAGTTTTCAAAACACAAGTTAAATTTGATCATGGTAAAAAAGATCAGATATTTAAGGATAAATAATATAAGAGAACATACTAACTATGAATTTGATGCACTTTGTAAGTAAGAAGCTATCAAAATAAAATTTATTGTTGTATATACTCCTAAAATACACAGTGGTAAAATGGATGAACAAAACTCTTTTAGAAAGAACAAAAGTAATATTAAGAGTTACAAACCTAGATAAGGCCTTTTGTATAGAAGCATCTAATATTGCTTATTATATAGCGAATCATATTCTATCAATTGTAAGTGAGTTGAAGATACCGATGCAGACGTAAATGGAAAGCTAAGGGATTATTCTAACCTTCATATATTTAAAAGTCTTTGTATAAGATGTATAATGGAAAAGAAATCATGAAGTTGGATCCAAAATATAAGAAATTCTTATTTTTTTAGATATGATAAAATAGTGAAAGAGTAATGATAAGACCATTATAGTTGATCATTTTAGATATTACTTTTTTAAAAAATAAAATTTTCATTACTATGAACGAAACTAATACAACATTACAGGGAATAATTCAAAATCAACATATTGGCAAGATAAATTTCCATTTAGATACCATGTTAGGAGTGATTGTATGTTGCAAATTTTTAACATAGATTGTTGCTCTATTCTAGTTAATGATTTTGTTAGCTAGCTGGTACTTGCCTTCTTCTGAGTTGGTAATCTTCTGTTGTTTCTCTCCTTCCAAAGAGTGCAGATAGTAGTGGTGAAAGCTACTTTATAGAGTATAGCATTTGAGATTCTCTTCTTAGAGCTTTGAATGACCCATTTCAAATTATGTTCCTAATCATATAAATAGTTGTTACCTAGAATTATATGCAAAATCTTGCTCCATACTACTTTAGAAAATGCAAGAAGGAAGACAAGATAGTCTCTATCTTCCACTTTCAACATACAAAGATGGTCTCTATCTTCCACTTTCTCTTCCTTTGGGTTAACGAACTAACAACTTTAGTTGAATTGTTACTGAAAGGAAATGACCTAGCATTTTCTGACAATAATTGATTGTTAATTTGTTGAAGGCATTTTTACCATTGAAATGAGTGACATTTTCCCTTTTCTGGATTAATTATTGGATTTTATACATATATTTTACCCACTAATTTGTTTAATTCCCTTGATTATGCATTTATAATGGTTTTATGTTTAATTGGTAAATAAAAAAAATAAAAAAAAGAATAATAATGAATATGACTTTGGTTGAAAAAAAAAAAGACAACAAAATTTTGTTGAGAATGTTCATGTTAGGATTGTTGTTTGTTGCCAGAAAAAATGCCCAAAAATGCAAGCCACCAAGGAATTATTTTGGGGAGAATTTCAACAGCTAGCTTGAGAGTGACCATAAAAACACATACACCAAGGAGAGACCAAGATTACAGCTCAAGAGACCTACCAAGAGCACAAGAGGCTCACTCCAGAAGAAGACAACA
Source organism: Erythroxylum havanense (assembly GCA_024752395.1). Taxonomy (NCBI): domain Eukaryota; kingdom Viridiplantae; phylum Streptophyta; class Magnoliopsida; order Malpighiales; family Erythroxylaceae; genus Erythroxylum; species Erythroxylum havanense. The sequence continues at coordinate 4,123,468 of JANTNU010000233.1, read as the reverse complement.
AAGAAATAAATAAAGAAGACAAGTTGAGCAAAAGGAGG